>JAODLI010034928.1:0-41198 GCA_027575585.1 Percopsis omiscomaycus | reverse complement strand
CCCCCCCCCCCCCCCCCCCCCCCCCCCCCCCCCCCCCCCCCCCCCCCCCCCCCCCGCAGCAGGCAGCCTGCTTGAACGTGATTCGCCAAAACGTTCCGTACTAATTGGATCAAGTGCAGACTTGCTCAGCCCAATGCTTTGTGCCGGGACCGGGAGCAGTCTGTGAAGACATCCTAAGAGGAGCAGAAAGAGGAGTGGCAGGCAGGCAGGCACACGGTGCATGCGGAGAGAGAGAGAGAGAGAGAGAGAGAGAGAGAATCGGTGAGTAAGCAAGGCTGAAGACAGACCCGAGGGGAGAGGAGGGGCTTGTGATAAAAAAAAGGGCAGTCCTCCTTCCTTCCGTGTTCTCTGCCTTCCACATCGCCCCCCCCACCCCCACCCCCCACCCCCCTCTCTCTCTCTCTCTTTTCCTTTTCCCCCCATCTTTTCTCTGGCTCTGCTGAGACGAAGTCACCTGCAGCTCCACCATGATTCAGCCCCTTTCTGCCTGCCGTCTGAGTGTGAGGCACGCGGAAGCATGTCCGCCCCGCCACTGCAGTGCCTGGCTCCTCTGCTCCCGCCGCTAACTCTGCTGCTGCCACAGCTGCATCCCGCCCGGGACTCCTGCACGGCCACGGCCTCCGCTCTCCGAGTGCTCAGGTGAGTGGGGACTGCGTCTGTCCGGGGGGAGAGACCGGAGATTTGAGAGGTGGTCCGTTATTCCCAACTCTTGTTTGCGTCCTCCAGACGGTTATTAACGAGGTCGGCCTCTCGGGTAGCTGAACAGCTTTTCTAATCGTCTCGGGTACAGTTTCCACAGCCTCACCCCTGTGGCCTGAAAATGGACAGAGCACTTCACGAGCAGCCCGGCAGCCACCCGCTGTCTGACGCTTTGAGTTAGTGAGTCAAGGTGACTCGAGAGATCCTGCGTCAGGACTTTTTCGGGGGAGGATGACTGAGGGAACTGAGGATTCGGCCGCGGGGCAGGTGGTCCTTCCCGGCTCGGTCTCCCCCACCAGCACCGGCACCGTTGTGGACGTTGTCGGGCAGGCCGCCCAAGAGAAACAGGACGAGGCGGGCTTCGTAGGCAGCGGGGCCGGGGAGAAGGAGGAGGAGGAGGAGGAGGAGAAGGAGAAGGAGGAGGAGCAGAGCGCTGGGGGAGACGCGGAGGGAGTTGGCGGGGACGACGGGGGGAGAGCGGGTGCGCTGGGGATTCTGGGACTTGCTGGCACGTGCTGCGTGTGCATAGAGATAGAGCACGTCAACAGCTGTCTGCGCTCTGAGAAAATCTGCATAGTGCCCATCCTCGCCTGCCTGCTCAGCCTGGCCCTCTGCACTGCTGGCCTCAAATGGGTCTTTGTAGACAAGATCTTTGAGTATGACGCCCCCACCCACTTAGACCCCAAACGCTTTGGGCAGGACCCCATCATTATATCTGCTGACCCCACACGTGGACTTCCTGTGTCCTTTACGCACTTTTCGTCATCATCCACACCGGTTCTATCTACTACCACCGTCACAATCACTGCAACTCGTCCAGAGGACAGAGAGAAGGAGAAATCCACACGAGGACCATCTGTACCTCACTCCACTAGAGTGGCTCAGGTCACCCCTACAGCTGCGCTGACCTACCAGGCAGACAGGCCCAAAGACTTTGGGACCTTCACAAGCCCGAAACAGACCTCATATCCCCGAACTACTATGGAGTTTAATGACATATACACCCCCACCGTCTGTAAGTACCGTTTGTGAGTTCTTTATTTATTTCTGTTTGACGTTAGAATAAATATGCCTTGTTTCAAGACGTCCCATTATAATTGACAATTACAATTTGGTAATTTAGCAAACACTTTCATCCGAAAATCGTTCATATTAAAGCTGTCATATCAGTCAGCACACTGTCAAGAAGCAGGTAAGGGAGTAAGGCATCTTGCTCAAG
Organism: Percopsis omiscomaycus; assembly: GCA_027575585.1. Lineage (NCBI taxonomy): Eukaryota > Metazoa > Chordata > Actinopteri > Percopsiformes > Percopsidae > Percopsis > Percopsis omiscomaycus. Next base: position 39,280 of record JAODLI010034928.1, on the reverse strand, counting down.
GAAACTTACAGGTAGGTCAAGCAGGGTGAGGGATTGAACCCAGTATCTTTCAGCTGGGAGTTGACCACCCTAAAAGCATGTCTACCCTGCTGAGGAAAGAAATAGACGGTAATGGTATGTTGAACGTACATTTACAATTACAGTAGGTCATTTAATAGACGCTTTTATCCTAACCTATCCTGCCCCCTTATGTGACGTGTCTAAATGCGGTTTGGTGATACCACTGAGAATTCTAAACATCCCACTTCTCCTATGTTTTGGTTTCTTTTTCCAAAGGAATGGTACAAATGTGTGTTTCTCTGAGGTGGACAAAGGAGTGTCAGTGACTGTTTGGCTTGACATGTCATGACTTGCAAAGTGTGAGGTGCCTCTGATTAAACCTCCAAAGAATTGCTTCCTACACTATTGTGCAAGGAACTACGCTATTTCAAAACGCTTTACGACCACCAGTTTTAATATCCAGAATGTCCACAACTAACTTTAATAAACTATATGATCACCACAATTATTTTCCACGCAAATAGACAGTTTTTTTAATCATTTCTTGGTAGAATAGCAGATTTTACCTGGCAGCCAAAGTATGAGATCTCTGAAAGGATGTTGATGCCTGCTCCACATTTCCAGTCATTCGAAGATATGAAAATCAATAAATGATGCAGAACTTCCTCAAACCAAATGCTGCGGTACAGGGAGACTTCCTCCTGCTAGCCTGAGGTCCATTTCAAGGTCAGAGCCTACAGGATGCTAATTGATTCCATCCCTAAGCCACAGGGAAAGACAATCCTAGTAATGCAATCTGTCTGCTAGTGGCTGTTCACCATGAGTTTTAGTTATTGGAGCTCATACAGGATGGTGGCTTGGCTGAATGTAGAGCTTGGTGTTTAGTCCCTCTCCTGACCAGACACAGTCCCTATACCTAACTTAATCTTAATGTACTCATGTCAATGATATTGGCTTGCTGTAAAGATAGAAGTATATGTTTTTTTTTTACTTGCTTGATGCCTTCCTCAGTCCTTGAAAAGGGGATGTCATCAATTTCCCTGTAACTGCAGAGCAAATCAATGACAGCTGGTCAGCTGTCCAAAACAGGAAGCATAATGAAAATGATAGCCTATCTCCCATTTCCATTCACACATTAGATAAATTAAACCACAAAGCTACTAGCAGATACTAACAAATACATACAGTAGTTCAATGTTAGATTTCTAAAGGTAATATATGAGCACTTACTGATCTATTATTAACATGCTGTTTGTGGACATTTTAATTTAAAGCTTAGACCAACAGTAGTTAGTCTATGTGGCCCAGGGGGAATGGGCGAACCAGGGTTAGTGCCTTGCACTATAATTGAGCTACATGGCTAAAGCTCTAACCTTGATAGTGTTAGTGTCTTGCTTTTCTACCCACAGAGGATATATCCCTAATTCTGCTATTGTTAGCATTTTACCTACAGTATATTCAGCTAACAACCTTAGTGATGCGTGTTTTAGACATATTAAGACAAGTATACATATTATGTGCACTGCTGATGATGAAAAGAAGGTATTGCTGCTAAGTAGGTGATACCAAGAAACCAGTAGGGTTAGGGTCTCTCTCTCTCTCTCTCTCTCTCTCTCTCTCTCTCTCTCTCTCTCTCTCTCTCTCTCTCTCTCTCCTCCCCTACCCCTTGGTTGAGAGGAACTACAGGCTTTTATCAAAAGTCGCACTGTCATTGTGTCTGTATGTGAATCCGAGACTCACGATTTGATAAAACACACACGTACAGGAATGCATCCTTTATTCCTGGCCAATAAATACACACCACCCCTTCATATGATTTCTCTAGTGCATTCAATAGGATTAAGACCCATTTAGCGGTTCAGAATCAGCATGAACCTCAACCCTCATGTTGTTTTATTAATAATGTAAATAACATATAATATTATGAAGACCACACCAGTCATTGACCTTGACCACTTTGTCAGTGGTCACTCCTGTGGTATTTATGCTCTACACTGAAGCCTGCCAGACTGTTCTGAGAACACCCTTATCAAGCATTCAAATGACGATGTTCATCTATAGTTTCAAACATTAGATTTTCACACGTGATTGTCTGGACCTTGACCTTCAAAAGAGAAATGAAAAGTATGAGCACACTTCATAATTTCACCTATAAAATAGAAAGTGAAGGAAGAGTAGGCCTACCATCTTACACAAACAGCTTGAGTTGTGAAGTAACTGTCATGCGACACATGCAACTGTCAGGGAAACATAATTGGACATCAGGCGGTCCAGAAAGATTTAGTTGAACATAAAATATTAGCATGCAAAATGCCAATGCAAACAAAAAATAATCGATTGACAAATTTCTAAATACAAAAATATAACTTTATAACTACAGAAGAAAACGATTTAAAGTCCAATCTGGACTACAGTAGTGTGAACAATATGGTGCTTATTATTGCAATTGTTATGGAGTTAGAATAGTGCCACAATAAACTTTAATTAAACTAAATGGAATTTGTAATGTGAAAATGAATTTTACTATATAGAACTGAAATCAAATGAATTCCTAATTAAGGTCAACAAATGTTAAAAATTTAAAATGGATTCAATTTAACAGCAGAAAGGTTTCAATCTAATTCTCGAAGGCCCTGGGGAGCACAGATGTTATTTAATCAAAGATATGACATCAAAATATAACCTGAAAAATGTAATTGCACCGCATAAATTTCACTCATAGCAGTGGTTGATTGGGAGAGAGAATAGAATGAATCATAGTATACATTTTATACTATAAAAGATATAAAACCCAATTAATCCTTTCTCTATCATTAATATTTCACTAACTTGTAAGGTCTGCAGAGAAGACCTTGCTTGCCTTGACAGCCTGCCGCTGCAAAATTTAAGACAATGTCTTCCCAATTGTAGCTTTCCAGTTGATTGGAAATGTACTGTATATTGTATAAATGGTGTTTTACTGTGTGCCTTAAAAGTTCCACGTCAGTCCAACGTCTTTATAAGTAGGTTATCATTTTAAAATCTAGTCCAGTGGTCCTTGTTTAACCTCTATTCTCATCCCTGCAGGGACTGCAGTGAGACGCATGCAACACTGATGTATGCTGGTGCAGTGTATTACAGTATGACCTTGTCCACACTTAGAAAAACCTCTCCTCACCGAACACCATTCACTGCAGTAAACTGCTGGTACTGCAGATACAATCCTACCACCGCCTAAGGTCCCCTGATATAAGAGAGGGATGAGACAGGCTTTTGGCTTTCAGAACAGATACTCAATATCTCCACCTACTATTTTAGTATTTCTCATCCACCAGCGAATTTAAATTGAACTCAATTGATCTTCTACAGCCCGATTCAGACAGCTCTGCAGTATTTACACAGAACATCCCAGCAGAGTTAAAGGGCGCAAAATTAACAACAGTTAATTTGACTTTGCTCTTGAGAAAAACATGTTTTCTTGTGGGCAAACACAAAAGTTCATACAACTCACAGACCTTACTAGTAGGCTAGTGACGCATCCCGCAGAAGTCTAAAAATAGATCTTATGCACCTACAGATCGTTTCCAACATTACGGGCCCTAGTTTAAAGGCACCAGTTGAGGTAGGCCTACAAGTTCACGCCGCAAATCGATCAAAGGTGTGGCCGAGATTTCTTTGCTAATTTCGGGACATGTGGCGGTAATCTGGCCCAACGGCGGCGCCGTTGTAAAAGGATTAGATTAGAATGAATAAATTATCAGTAGGAGTGGTGGGGGCCGTCTTCAATTACGGCCAATCAAATCAGATCCTTTCATTCCCTTTAACAGCAGCGCTATCTCTGTCCGGGAGAGGTGCAGCTTCAGCCTGCATTCTTCTGCGAACAGGTGAAGAAAAGTGGTTCTTTGTCGACAGACTCTCTGTGCGTATCCACGCTGTCTAGGCCTACGGCCAATTATGTTTTCCAAGGTTCCTATAAAGATTGTGAAAGGCAACAGACATTGACACCAAGTCCAATGTGACAGGCCACCGTTTTAACGTGTCTTCCTTCTCACCAGCGTCATTCCCTTTCCTGCGCAATCTATAAACCGGTTTCAGGTTGAATGAAATATTGGTGAAATCCCCGTCACCATGTTGTTTCCCATGCGTAATGATGCACATTGACTGTTTTATGTAGAAAGACAATGATACACTGCATTTTGTTTTGAGATTAAAAAGGTTGAGGACAGTAGTCATTAGTTACATTATTCACGAAATAGGCCAACATACCAAAAGTGGCGTGTGTGAAAAGTCCGTGCACCTTCGTCTAAAGTCCCGAAACTACCACACAACACCTGCGTCTGCGCTGTAAGACGTGATGTGACCAGGCGGAGACGCTAGCGCAATATTTGGTTTTATTTGATAGCCTACCAAGCACTGCCACCTGATTCTGACTGACAGCCTCTACTGCGACCCCACGCCAATTTCGGCGCAAGCGATGTCGTGGCGAGCCTGGAAATTAGCAAACGCGCCTAGGAGAGAGAAAAATCACCTTGCGCCCAATGAATTTGTCACTAAGTCTGCGTTAGCGCTACCGCCGTCCGGAAACTAGAGCCATTTATGTTTGAGCTGATTCAGTTAATTTCTGTTATAGTGATACCACAAGTGCTAGCAAATCCTATCAACATACACGCAATCATAAATCCCAACATACAAAAGGAATACACAAGTAAGTACGTACACGACTCAGTGCAAATGACATATTACATGATTACATTAATAGCCGACTGTAATGTAAACATACAGGCTAGACCTGTGGTCAGATATAATAGGGTCTGGGGCTTAGCCAATTGTAGAATAATTAGGAAATGGCACTCAAAAGATGTTACACTTACTTGCTTATAAAAAGTCAGTAGCCTAATAAAAAAGCCTGTTACAGTATGAGCATGCGTGAAAACTGGGTGAAATAGGACAACAATAAATGGAGCCCCACATTAGCCTACACATAGTGCATAAACATAGATACAGTAGATTATGTAGGCTACAGTAGAATTACACAAATAAATCAATTTTAGTTAAATCTCTGTCACCACAAAGCCTCTGTCCTCTGAACTTTGACGTCTTATTTTCTTTTCAGCTGTCCAAATGTCTTAAGTTGTTTAAATTAAATTAAAACCAATAACTTTGCTAAACCCATATTTAATATCTGTGCAAGACACGGCAGCAACTACAGTTCAGGTTTCCACTCCCCTTAATTGTTCTTCCGATGTCTTCCTTCAGCGGCCACCAGCACCACACCTGCAACCAAGACGTCTAGTCATGTGACGCGCTGCAATGAGAGACAAAAGAAGTACTGTGTGAACGGAGGGGAGTGCTTCACCTTGGAGGTCATGCCAGGAAGCACCAAATTTCTCTGCAGGTACCACATTATGACATAATGGGGTGTCCATGTTCAAAATGAAATGGTTCAAAAGGTTTTAGATGATGTTCAGATCACTTTTTGATAGCATTTGATGCAGTTGGCTGTTCGATGAAATGCCACGTATAAAGTGTACTGGCTTTATCTGGACTGGAAGGAGGAAGAGTGGGGTGGCATCCTCCACCAAGAGTGCTGTGTAAGCTGCATTATTGATGCTTGCATCTTTTCCTGCTAGAGCCAGCCCACCCTACAAACCAATAAATATCTCTTTGGAGACTCTATATTTGGCATGGCGCCCTTGGGAAGCCTAGGCTAATTGATCAACTATTTCTATAAAAATCGTAGTTCTTTAAAGTTTTTGATTTTCGTTCTACTTAGCTGGGAATTGGCTAGTTGAAAAATTGGCTTTCACGGATTTCATGCGAATCCAACCTTCCGCTGCTAGGAAACAGATTCTGCTGTACACACAAAATGAACAGGGCCAACTTTCATTCATCTCCAGCACTTAAAGGTAATCTACAGTGTATCTAAATTACACACATTGCCATGGCAGTCTGCTGTAGCTGGAGTGACACTATCAGGCACAGTCAGATCCTGGTGGCTTGACAGCCACTCAAGTATCACTCTGCCGCAGGAAAACACAGAGGTCTACCTCAACCCCTGGTTTGAACATGTACAGAGTGTTTGTCTACTGTCTAGTGTTGTGTTGCAAAAAGCTGTCCCTTGTATTATGTGGGATATCTTAAACATTTCAGAAGACATTAAGAATATTAAGAAGTCAATGTGAAGTATTTTACCCCAAACACAGTACAGACCATTTTCTCACACAGTGTTTTCAGTTTATTGGGGGAAAAAAGAAAACTCACTGATTACAATTTAGGCTTCTTCTGCTTTAATACATTGTGAATCTACATTCCAGCAGCGGCAATCTGATATCTTTTTGCCAGAAGTGTGTAGTATTTATGTTGTTAAATACAGACGCTTAGCTTCAAACATTCAAGCACTGAGCTCAAAAATGAGCCAAAGATAGATAGAGCACAAGGAAATTTAACTTGAGGATAAGGGTAATTTAAAAACTGGTCAATGAATGAAATTTGGTTATTGAATCATTAGTCAATCAGAGCAAGAATGATTTAACCTGTTTCTCCGAGCACAAGAAAGAGCAGCCAAAGCCTATTGATCTTTCTAATCTGGTTTCCAGTGAGGGGAGAGTCCTAAATAATGTCAATTTCTGAGCAGATTTTCCATAGATGTTTCCATCAAGCGTGACCTTCTCAGAGATCAAAACAGCGCAACGATCGTTCTGACCAATCGTTCTGACCAATCATACTGACCAATAATTCTGACTAATCATTCTGACGAAATACAAAAAATAAACTTTAGAAAACTTGCACCCAGTAACCTTAGTAACACCTTGGCAGCGACCTTGTAACATTAATAGCTACCTAATAAAACTCTAGCCGCCACCTACTGCAGTACCAGCCTAGCTAGCCTATAGGAACTCACAGCCACCTACTGTGGAAACACGCTAGTTAACACCTAGTAACAGCCTAGCTTGCCTCGCTGCCATAATAGACAGGTGTTTCAGAAGGCATCACTTTGAAATGAAAGTTTCAAAAGGAAATGAAAGTTGGCTCACAGCCACATACTGCAGTAACAGCCTAGCTAACAATAACACTCTCACAGCCACCTACTGTGAAAACACCCTAGTTAACACCAGGGCTGCATCCAAATACTCAGTATGCACTAACGATGGTTAAGAACTTACTACCCAACCGTTACATTAGTAAGTTCTATGTGAGCGAGTAGTAGGCACACAATTCGGATATAGCCACCATCTCACCTGTCCTTTGACCCGAATGTTTACAGATGACATTTACCCACGCATGCTGCAAACTATACACAAATTACCTTTACTTTTGAGTCGATACCCTATTTTGCAACGGCAGAAATGTTTAAACTGTTTGTCATCCTTACATTTGTACATCGCCACAAACACCCCTCGGACGTTGCTGCAACTACAGCTTGCTTCGCTTTGCTCCGCCATCTTTTTTCTCTATTCCCGGGGAGTTCTTCTTTTACGGTAATTTGGTCTCCAGCTGGCATATGGAATAGTGTAGTGTAGCACATTGCACTCTTCAAAATGTCAACGGATGTAGTAGTATTTGAACAGTGTCCAGTGTAGAAGGGAACATTTGTGACCTAGGAAAAAATCTAAAATCCTCAGCACATGTAAAAAAAAAAGAAACCATCCTTTAATTCTAACTGGTTTGGAAACTGGTTTTCCTTGGTTAGAATATTCCATATCTGTAACAGCATAGCCAACACCTAGTAACACTCTCACAGCCACCTACTGCAGTAACAGCCTAGCTAACACCTAGAACATGCTCACAGCCACCTACTGTGGAAACACAGTCTGAGCACGCTGTAGTAGCCGACTAACAAACACCTTGTAACACTTTAGCAGTTACCTACTGTATTGTCTAGCAGCCAGAAGCAATGTAACCTCGGATCTGAGCCATAAATGCATCCTTTTGCCACATACTGTACACATTGTACAATTTATGTAGCTCATAATGGTGTCTTGGTGTCTTATTCCCTTTCTACCCCTCCCCCAGGTGCTTGTCTGGATACACTGGAAATCGATGCCAAGAAATTGTGCCTAAGAGAGTCATGAACCCCAAACGTATGTGCACACAACTGACTCCAACCCCACATGTCATCTCTGGTGTTTTAAACTCTCCCAAAGTTTCACTCATTGTCCCTCCAAGCAGAGTTTAAAGAAGCCTAAAACAGCGTATTGGATATTCCCAGTCTATTGGACTGGGCTCCCTCCTATCCAATGCTATTCTTATCCATTCTGTCTTGTTATTCCCATTCATCTTCCCAAATTGGAGAGCATGATACCAAAACATTTCATCATGCGGACTTGGTGGAGTCATGACTGGAACTTTTGTTGTACATAACACGTGGACCCACCTGGCAGTGTGTGTGATGCAAACCTCTCTCCAGGTGGTCTCCTATTAACAACACCAGTGATGCATGTCGTGGGTCTGTCCGAATTGGTTTAAACTCACTGCCTTTGCCTTCTCTTCTTTTCTCTCCTCTTCTATCTTTTTTCCCCCCCTCAGGTGCCCAAACGAATTTACTGGTGATCGCTGTCAAAACTACGTAATGACCAGCTTTTACAGTATGTTTTCTTCCCATTCTCTGTCTTCTGGAAAGCATGCTTAATCAGCAGTGCTGCCTATTGCTTTATTGTGTCCAGAATAACGTCTAATTAACATCTGTTAAGTAATTACTCTGTGTTATTTATCCCTTACCTTCTCCTCGCATGTTGAAGTTAATTTGTTTGTTTATTCGTTTACTTGTATCTGAAAGCAGTTTGTAGCATTCGGTGGGGAATTAGCAAGTATAATTTGGCAAGAAATTAAACAAATCACATATTTGCATCATGGAAATTGAGGAACCCTGGTTCTCTAGGTAAAGAACCGGTTACAAAGAATGCATTGTCCATTTAAAAAGCTATATCGCAACAAGAAATCTTTCTAAATCTTTCTACTGCTTTTCCCTGTGTTTTAAGAATACCTGACATTAACAGAATTCATACACACATATTTTTTATATTGGTGTTTGTTAATGACAATTAATGATGATATAAGAACTTGGTATGACAGAAATATTGACTCTCGATCATAGTGTAGGGTTTAGGAATAGTGCATGAACCTCACAGCATGTTAATTAGAAAGACCTTTGTATTGTAGTGTTGACTGCTGGGAAATATTCTTCCACTAACTGGCATGGTCTAGAAAGTCTATAAATTCATGGGGATCATATTTGCATGTGAATGTCACTGCACCAAGCAGTAACCTTGTGGATGGATACACAGTTATTTGTTTTATATGACTCACATTATAATTAGTGTGCCACTGCACAATTCCGTATAAGTTTTACATAGCATTGTAATACTAATCAATACAAACTGTATATTCCTTCTATTCATTATTATGTTGATAGAATTTAACCCTGACCCATCAGTGAGATTTGACCACTTTCCATTTTCCATATAGCAACACTAATGTTATAACTTCTTGTGAGAAATACTGAAGTTTTGAATGACATCTAAAAATATTCTGTTCTATGTTTTTGTCACCATTCTGCACTGGCAGAACATCTTGGGATTGAATTTATGGGTATGAATTATTCCTTCCTCCTAGTGTGCAGATGTAGGACTTGAAGCTTGAGCCTACCCCTTGACCTCAGCCAGTTTCTTTTTCCCAATGAAGGGATCATACAGCCTCGACAGAATTCTTTTAGCACAAAAATCACTTATCAATTATCCCTTATTTTTTCATGATGCTGTACTGTGATTCAGGGCAGTCTAATACAGTCTTTAAGACTGATAAGAAGCATCTGCAAAGTTCTATACCTGATCCTGAATTACCCATAATTCTCCTCCAAATTACTATTTTGCATACACGGCACAACATTTGATTTGATTGATTTGAGCATTACACTTAAAGGTGCAGGTTTCAAAATTTGAAAGAGTACAAACACGTCAGATTTAATGTGGTAGTGTGTCAGATCTGGTATTCTCAATTATTATTTTAGTATTATAGTAGTATAGTATTTGAAAACCTCCTATTGGGCCATGTTTTCATATGTATTATAAACATGCATGATATAAGCAGAATTCATGTTTTGCTTTCAGTTGATTCTGTAATTGAAAGGAACTATTTACACAGAACCTGCAACTTCATATTGTTTTGATGCGAATTCAAAGCACACAGTTAGATGAAGCACGATTGGCTTATATGCGTGATAGCAGGGACTAAATTATACCGTCCGAACTCAATTAAACCCCCTCTGGCCAATAAATACACACTACTCCTTTAACCAATCAGATGCAAGAAGGCATTCCCTGGTAGGAACTGTTAGAGAATGGCTTCTTTGCATCTCACTGGTTAAATCGTAGATGTACTCTTCAGAATTTTTGCAAATGTTTGCTAAATTCTCCAAAGTTGCCTACTGCACCTTTAACTCCGAATGGCTGTACAGTGGTTATGCTGTATGTTTTGATCCCTTCAGCCTCCCCTCCCTCTTTTGCATAAACCAAATGATTAGCATGTCATGATACAACCGCATCCCCCTTCTGCTCACTTCCTCCATCATGTACCTCCTGTCTTCCCGTTCCGTTCCTGTCTTCATTATATGTTTCCTTTAAACCCCTTCTTCCTGTGTCCTGTGTTTATTTGCCCTTCTAGCTAAAGTGTTTTGGTTTCCTCTCTTGAATGCTAACTCTGAAATGCTAATGGTTATTTTATTGAAATGATGCATTAGTGGTAGAATCATCTGTTCTCACACCAGATAAATACTGTATGAAAAAATGTAAATTCATTACAGGGAACACATTTAACTCATTATGTTTGCGCCATTCGCCCAGATTGGTGGGTGATATTTTTACTGTCTTCATAACTGTAATAATGGCTGTTATGGAGGGGCTCCATTTGACCTGTTGGTGGCTATGAATATTAAAAATGAATGCAAGAACATCAACCTTGGAGAAAGAGTCTTATAATTCCTTTGTTTCTTCAGTCTGAGCATGAGTTTAAAGAATGTGCTGTCCTTTCTTTCAGAAGCTGAGGAGCTGTATCAGAAACGTGTCTTAACTATAACAGGAATCTGCATTGCTCTGCTTGTGGTTGGAATCCTGTGTGTGGTGGCCTACTGCAAAACCAAGTAATTCACAGCACGTTTGTTCAGCCAAAACCAAAATGATAACTATATTAATTTAAGTACTGTACGTCAAAATTGCACATTTTGGACTATTTAGAGCTCTGGTCAGTTTTGACCACTTGTGACCCATCTCACCTACCTTCTTCTCTCACTATGCACAGAAAGCAAAGGAAAAAGATGCACGATCGCCTTAGGCAAAAACGGCAAAATGAGAGAAACAACAGGGCCAGCATAGCTAATGGACCCCGTGTTTCTAACGCCCCTGAAAATGTACAGCTTGTGAATGTAAGTCACTACACATTGGCTTTGTATAAACTCAAATCCCACTATTAGTATCATAATTGTGAATACGTCATTTTGAATAATGACATATTCTGACCAATAGTGTGCTAACAAGCATAGTCAATAATTAATAACAAGCATTAGAACCTTTGAAAGTTGCCAAATGTGTTATAATTATGATCACTGTTTGCTCCTCTTTCTTAAAGCAGGATATTTCTAAAAATGCCACGCCTGAGCAGCATGTAACAGGGAATGAGACTGAAACATCATTCTCCTGTAGCCAGTACGCATCATCAGCACACCAATCTACAGTCACACAGGCTTCTAGTCAAAGGTACATCCACTTTCTAGACTTCACATATGTTCACCACTACAAGTGGTGAACATATGCTTTTATGCTTTTTTGCTTTCATATTGAAGTACTGTACTTCTGACAAGAACGAAACACGGATCAGAATGGAAATTTAACTAAATCAATGACATTTTCAGCAAGCCATGATCGGGAGCCAGGTCGATTATGCCAAGAAATTTCAGTAAACGAAATCCATTTTATTGACCCATCTGCCTCGGTTCTAATGATCTTATTCTGTTGCGTGATTGTGCCACCCGAAACAGGAGCGAGAGTGTTCTCTCTAAAAGCCACTCGATGGTGATGTCATCAGGAGAGAATAGCCAGCATGCTTTGCCCAGCCAACGGGGTCGTCTGAATGCTATAGGCGGTGCCACAGACCTGAGTGCCTACCCTAAAAAACCCAGCGGTCCTCCTCCTAATCCTGCCAGTGACTCAGCATACAGTGAGAGGTAAAGGCTCATAATGATGTGATGGTAAACAAACACATTGCAAAATGACACTTGTAAGCTGTATTTGTGCTGCTTGCTAGCAAAGGTAAACAGAACCGTCTTATTTGTTGCTGATTTTAGGTACACGTCTGCTGCGTACGCCCCAACTCGGCACCTGGCCTCCCCAATGACCCCCGACTCCCCTCTCTCTGAGTCGGCCCCCTTGTCCAGTCTGGCCGAGTCGGTCCCTTCCATGGCCGTCAGCCCCTCCGGCGAGGACGAGCGCCCTCTGCTGTTCGCTGCCATGCGCCAGCCGTCAAGCCGGGGGCGCAACTCGCAAGTGCGGATTTCTGCCCACTATAACCATGGCAACGATGTCCAGAGCGCCCCGCCCAGCCCGCTGATCACGCAGCATGGTAGCCACCAGGACCACGAGGTGAAAGCTGCAGCTAACATGGCCACAGCTTTCCCTGAGAACTTTACCATGACACTGGCCAATACCAACAGCAACAACAATCACTCTAGGGTCAAAACAGCCACGGCCAATAGCCACGTGCTTCACGGTGAGTTGGCCAATGCGGATGGCACATTAGAGAGGAGCATCTCGGAAAGTGAACCCGAGGACGACGCTGTGGGCGAGGACAGACCCTTCCTGAATACGCCTCCCTCAGACAGCTCTATGGACAGCAGCAGGACTAACCCAGCACCTCAACGCTCTCCAGAGGACGCCCTGCAAACCAGTGCCCCATCAGCTCAATGTCAGCCCAGATCCACTTGCCGCCTACAGTGAGAAATGAATACCAACAGAAATCTTTGTCAAAATAAAAGAATCAAATAATAAATCAGAGTAACTATTAAACCTTTATTTTATATAAATTAAGTATTTGATGTGTAAAGCATTTTAAAAATAACGGGGGAAAAAAACTTTTATTTTAGTGATGTTGTGAATAAAGTTTTTTATAAGTGAAAAAAAGTACGGATGTCATGGAGGTAAAGTGCCATACACGAGTATGTAGCAGCGGTTCAAAGTATTCAGAGAGAAAAATATATCAATGGTGCCTTTCCGTTTGGTGTGCTTTAGGAAACTGCAACACGGCACACTGGGCCACATATTCATTATAACCGTCCAGTTGATTCTGAAGAGCTGAACATGCTGAAAAAAATGCTAGTGCAAAGTATTAAATGCCCAGGAGTTGGAAGTGCCTGCTACAACACCCACACACGTTTGATGGTAAGGATTGTTCGTCCTTATCAAAGTGCATGTTCATACCTGCAGAAGAAATCATGGCTGACACAAAACTGCGTACATTAAGTTACAGTAGCTTTCCTAGCCACTCCTCACCCCAAAATGGTCCAACTGGTCTATTAACATCCCTGGCATTTGTTAGCAAATATGACCTCACCCGAAATGGTGTAAATCCCAAACCGTTTATCTCCATATGGTTATAAAGGAGTAGGGGTAAGTCTTTATTTTATTATGACAATATATGTTTTGTTATTCAGATGACGTCTGTATTTTCATGCAGTTGGCAAAACAATATTGTAACATGTCATCAAATGCAAGTAAAAACTGCTAAAGTAATGTACTGAATGAAAGATCCAATATGTGGCTCACTTTGTACCCAGCTTCTAGATTTGTCTTATATTTCCAAACTGAATTTGTTAGAACATCAGTTTGCTTTGTTTTTATATTTATTATATATTTATTTGTTTTTCTGAAGTACCACACCTATGTGTAACGTCATTCCACATATTGCAATATCAAAAGTCATTAAAACACACTAAAAAGGTTTTTTCCAATAATAAAAATATGACATGAGTCAGTTACCTAATTTAGTCAGTTAATGAGGTTTATGGTAACATGGAAAAAACTTCTCACCAGAAGTGAATCACGTTCAACACTCACTTAAAAAATTTTTTTACAATCATCATACAGCCTCATTTAATGTGTAATCCAATATATTGAAATAGCATAATATAAAAAATAATATAATAAATGGCTAATATTAATAAACTGGCACAGAATTACAGTGACATTTCTGTTTAACCATAGCTATTATTGCTATACATCATCATATGAAAATTTTTTAAAGCTGCTGTAGGTAGGATTTGCAATGAAAGCTAGCTAAAAAATAACAAGAAAGTATGATTTTGAAAATCAACAATCCAAAAGCCCACCCCTCCTCTTTTGCTCCCTCATTCAAGTGATTGACTGGCAAGGTAAATTCTCTCGACCAATCAGGGAAAAGAGGCATTGATTGGTCAGAATTCTTTCGACGCCATCAAAAATCTAAATGGACTTATAGAGGCAGGGGCTATCAACCAGAGCAAATATTCTCACAGAGCATTTCACTCACTGATAGCTGACAGATATCTATGGCATTTCTAAGAAATTACACTAAATGTATAGCTCTTAAATCCTACCTACAGCACCTTTAAGTGTTTATATACGGAATCACATTGTATATGTTACTATCATATACAACAATGAAAGTGAATGATTTATGGTCCCCGTCAATGAAATTAAAAGGCCTACATAGGCCATAATAATAATAATAAAAAATATACTGTATATTCATATCTATATATCTATACAAAGTCAAATTTATACTAGATTGGTTTAAAAATGTTATAGGCTACCCTTAAACTATTACAGTGAAAGGAAAGGCTACTTTTATGGCTAAGTATGTACTAAGACCACAGTTGTCTATAGGCCTACACACAGTATACTTCCACCTTGCCATTTATGTGTTGCATTTACATTTAGATTTTCTACATAATCAATCAAACTGTATTTATGCCTGCAGGTCTTCTTGCACTCAGACCATCAGTGAGTCAGTTATCAGTGAGTCAGCAGTGATGTCTCAGCCTCCCTTCTGGGCCTTTGGACAATAAATCTGGCACACATTCGCCCATCTCATCTTCCACTTATATGAAGCTTTTTTGGGGGGGGATGTCAACATTGCGTCCTCATACTCTCCAAATTGCTCTTCCACTTGATCCTACTGACAAAAATAACTAATTTACACTTAAAACACAGAAAACATTCACAAACATTTACCAGTAACAGTTTTTTACGAAAATAAATAAGATATGAAAGCACTTTATTTGTCCCTGAGAGGGGATAAAGTTGACAGGTTTGGTGCAGAGGATACAAATGATCAGAGATAAACCCTATGACTAGGAGACTTTAATGAGATATTGCATATTTAGTGGTCTTCCACTTCAACAACACTGAACAATAGTTTTATAAATTATATTTACAATGTTAACAGTTGTACAAGATTGCAGTTTTCAGTGCAGTGTGTACAAACAGCATGTGGAGACATCTTACAGCTGTTTATGGTAGAATTAAGGGAAAAAGAGAGAAACGAAGGCCTCAAGGCACAATCAAATTCATACAGTACAAATTAGAGTCTAATTGATATTTGTTTATTTTGTTGAACTGACGCTTCTGATGGAAGTGCCATTGAAGGATAAAATAATGCCACCCCTATGAAGAAATATCGATTATGATTAGCTGCTAGGTGATATGACAAGTAATTTACCAAGCATCCTAAAATTCAATTATGGATAAGACACACGTAGAGGTTCAACCCCTAAATCAGAAACTTTACAAAGGTGAGATGTAAAGCAATATGGAACAGCGCTTTAGAATAGATATTACAGGAGTATTAATTTTAGCCACAGACAGCGACACAAGACGGCATTACAAGCCGTGTTACTTTAAGCTAGTAAGGCCATAGAATTTGGCTATTATAGAAGTCCATTGTTAATATTATTCATAACTACTGTGAATATTGTTCCTACCTCAATTCAAAGCAATGCAGTCACGTCAGTTAAGCTATACTCTAAACAACAAATATTTACAAAAAGAGCAAATGTGGCTAATTTAGTTAATTTTAAACATTTTAAACATTGTTTGAAAATTCCTACAAATGTAACGGTGGTCATAAGATCACCTTAAATTACATTTGAATATAAGCCTTACACAAATAACTACCTAGCTTTAATGATCAAGTCATGTTTTTGTGTCCTGCAGTCAAACTTTAATACCATATGTCTGAGGGCTGCATAAATGTGCAAAATAGTGATCCATGTTTGCTAATATAAAGGTATAAAGGGAAAAGCAACAAAGTTAGGTCAGTAATTGGATGTCTGTACATCATTTAGCAGTGGGCATTTAGACTTCTTACTAACCCTTACTTTACTAAAAAATGCAAAATTAAATGTATAATGAAACATTCTTGCAGACTTCCAACAACTTAAATTTAACAAAGCTGCACTTATAGTTTAAGTATGTGGAAAGTGATCATTTAGACAGCTATGGACAGGCGGTGGGCCAGTGGGCCACACTTATAGGCTAATCTAGTTAGTTTAGCCTATACTCTATCTGGTGGACCAGCCAATGCTTTTTAAAGCAAAAATGTCAGTACCTGCACCACTGATGTACCATAGTAGGCTAAACATTATCATGTCACCTCAATCAGCCATAAGTAGCAGTGAACCTGACATTATATGAAAAGGTTTGCGGTTTTAGCTTTAAAGAAGCAAATCTAAAATTCTTTAAAAATTATATCTTCACTTAATTAATATGCCTAATTCTTAATGAAGTGTACACAAATTACTGAAAAGAACATGACAAGTTGTATCAGCACATTTCAGTTGTGTAAGAGGGTCCTTCAATAATATATGAAATTATACAGCAAATATATACTATATACTGTAGAACAAAATCTAACCAGCAGTAGAAAAGGCAATATTCAGAAATTACAGCTCTAAAGTGTTTTACAAGTCAACAAAAATATTAAACAGCAAATTGGGTTCCAGAAACTTCGTCAATTCAGTACCTTCAATAACACCCAAAATTGATTTGCTCTGCCTGAAAACCTGATATCAAAGAAACATAGCACTGTTTAATCCTTTTGAAGATTACACTGTGTAATATTCATAATAATATTCAACACAACATACTGTAAAGTGCACCGAAAATACCAACCTGAAATATCTTTAACTGAAAATTCAGATTAGACCATTATAAAAGAATCCTTTGTTTAAAAAGCACAAAGATATTCTGCCTCAAGAGCTAGATTAATAATAACAACAACAACAGCAACAACAACAACACTACTACTACTACTACTACTACTACTACGCTCTTCTGCAGTCAGTCAACAGTCAGAACTGACAAAAAGGTAGAATACTAAATTCTTTATGCAAGGACTTCCATTTTGTTTGTCTGTTTAACATTCAATGATTACAAATCCAAAAAAGTACGTCCAAGCTCCAAGAGTGTCTCAAAGACAGAACCCTATTAGTGGAATGTGAAGCGAGCATCTGTATATAATTGAGCTTTCTCACTAAATTAAGCGCCTCCTAGCTGTTCGGGGGGGGATCATCCGTTTTTAAAATGGTAACAAAATACAGCAAGTCACATGTGCATTAAAATAATTCAAATAATAGAGCAAGTTATAAAATTAAAATCACAAATATGTACATAAATAAAAATACTTATGCAAGCACCAGTTAGTTATGCCTTTAAATGTTTTTGTGTTTTTCTTTCTCTTCTTTTTTTCTTTTTAAATCAACACGAAACATTAGCCATATACATAAATTACATTACTGTAGCGTTAGTTTTAGCATTAATGGCTCTTTCACAGGTGACGTGTACAACTGTGGTGAACACGAGCTTCCTAGGGGTTTTCTGCCTGGCCGGCTTCCGTTGGCTGGCTCTCCTGCATCAGGAAAGGGCTCGACTGAGAGGCTTTCAAGGCTGCATCACCATCAACCCCGGAGAGAAGATCCTTTATGCCCTCTTTTAGGAGGTTCACATAGATCCCATAGCGGTTTTCCTTCAAGGAGAGTTGTGGAATACACTCATTAATGAGAAATAATTAAATGTGAAATGTGAATGTGAAAATGAAAATGTAGTCAGTACACAGATGCGCACCAAAATCGAAGAAAACGATGTGTCAGTTTCAAGAACTGTAGGTCTTTATCAGTTAGAAATAATTAAATTAGAAGCTAACTAAAAACGTTTCAATTTTCCCTTGTTATGCAAGTAAAAAGAAAACTAGAGCTTGGATCAGTGTCTACCATCTACTGCCTCTGCTGACAATTACCTCAAACTCTAGGTAGTGTTCTTTGAGTTTATACTCATCAATTTCCTTTGCTCTGATCTTCTTGTCAGGGGGATAAGATTTGTGCTCAGCCAGCTCTGTGGAGACGTGCTTCAGCTTGGCCTCGTGAGACTTCATCTGTTCTTCCTGGGGAGGAGGTAATGAGTAAAAAAAAAAAAAAAAAGAAGCCAACTCTAGGACCTTATCACAAGCAGACATGGCAACAAGATGTCAAGCGTTGTGTAATACCTACAGCAATAGGCTACAATGTAGCTATAAATAGCAGTGCTATAGCGGTACAGCAGCTTTAGCATATACTGTACAGTATTTTATTATGGTATATAGTGAACTTTGCATTTTATATCTATTTTGCTTTATTGGTCCATGAGGAAATTTGATTTTGGCACCTAGTGTTGCAGGTTCCAATACAAGACAATAATGCACACAATCCGAAAAGAATAACTACACCTTCATTTCCCCTCCGAGATCAATAAAGTCTTATCATCTTATCTTATTTTATCGTAAAAGGCAAGTATTATTAATACTGCACCCGTGACATCCGTGTGGTGGTTGCTGGGAGCAGTGGACGGCTGAATTTCTTCTGAGAGCCAATAGCAGCTGGGAACGGGGGTGCAGAGAACAAGGCTGCCACCGAATTCATAACTCGAATCCAAGAATACATTTCCTCATGGCTCCTTATGGAAACAGAAGCAGCAAGATACAACGTCAGCCAAGCTGTCCTGTTGTTAGTATGCAGTGAACGGATAGAGGTTCTCAACCTTTTCTAAACCTCGACAAGCTGTGCGTCACTTTACTTTGCTGTATAAACGGTTGTCATTAAAGATATATCAGCACTGCCAAAAGCATTTGGCGACCCCATCGGGGGGTCTCAACCCACACGTTGAGAACTATTGTTCTAAAAGTAAATGTAAAAATAAGAAAGAATTAAAAAAAAAAAGCCTCAACTTACTGGGCTTGAAAGAGAAAAACTCTCCAGTCAGCTGTTTTGAGCTTCAGTACATTAGGTTTCTTCTCATAGTCCATAGCTTCTATGGAAAGGGAATGGTGGATGCTGATGGCATTCTTTAAGTCCTCCTCTGACAGGGTCTTGTCAGGCTCATGTTCTTCCTATTGGTAACAACAAAACAAGTATTTTTTGTCATAACACTGGAAAGGCCAATAGACCCGTTTATTCTTCTAAATTTAGCCAACATAAATACATTGCTTTGCCATTTCAAGACTTCTCCTACATACAGTGTGCTTTAAGACCTGTCTAAGTAGAATTAAGCAGAGTACACAATTTCCAATCAACATTTATCTTCTCCTCCAGAACTAGAGCTCGACCGATAATGGCACATCACGAATACGTTAGTCTCAGCAGTATTTGTGAATTTGTATCTGTCGATGAATACTTGGTGGGTACATTTTCAGATTTCTGTGTATTGTATTTTAAAAAAGCACATAATGTTTTAAATGCAGAGTATATTACTGTTAGTAAAAAAACAGACAGAGAGAAACATCCAACTAGGTGTAATTGCTTAGGGACACTTATCTGTAGGTGTAACATTATGTCTTACCTTCTGCAAGTAGAGGATCATTCCTTTGAGAACAGCATAAAATGTTTTCCAGCCCCTCTTTCCCTTCGGTGCTAAAAAAAAGAAAAAAGAAGAGCAATGGTAGCTTTTAGACTATTTTGAATAGATCGGCGAGGCTAAATGTTGAGGTAACACCATGCAGGCTTTTCCACTGACTTTTCTTGCCGTTCATGTCTGCATGGACTTTGCGAGCGAGGAAGCCGGCTTTGTAGACGGCGGCATTGGGGTCGTGAGTGATGTCCAGGAAAGGGTTGCTGCTACTGTAGATCCGGCTGGCACTTCTTGCGTGGCTATTGTTCGTCTTGTCTGACAGTTCAGGAAGCGACTTCTGCAGCTCGTTTCCATCTCTGGACACAAAAATGTGGCTTTGTCGATCAGGTTAGTTGGCTTGTTGTTTAGGCTACATCTTTAAGAAAATATAGCTTTTTGCCCTTTTATGTTGGCTACAAAGGTTCTCTCATGTTGTGCTTTGCCTGGTTAAAACCATCCACTATTTTCATGAAGATTGCGTGATGTTGACTGTATCTATGACTCTAAAACTATTTATCTTTAACATTTTATTACCACACTCAATGTTCCAGTCCCATAATACAGAGTAAAACAGGATGGAAAATTCCTCATGAGCTATGCCTGTGTTTAGCTGAATACTTACGTGGCCCATTCTATCTTCTCATTCTTAATGGAGTTGTATAATTCCTAAGGAGAGAAAAAATAAAATACATTGTATAATCATTTGTTTAATAATGAAAATGTATTGCTACGTAAACCTGTATGATTTTAGTGAGGGTTTTGAGCACTGTGAGGAACTCGTAAACCCAAGGACATCCCAGTAAATGACTACATTCATCCAGAATTTCTCAAGGCTCGGCATATTGAAATTAGACCCATTTGTCAAATGACCGTTCGCCACCCCTGTGCATGGCATGAAGATTGTAGAGATTCCAGGCTGTCCTCCAATGTGCTGTCTTCCGGCTAAAGTGTCCTAAAGATCGAACCCTGACACAGGCCTAGCTGTAAGTATCCTTGAACCACACGCCTAACCCCTCCCTGCTTCTTAATACTTCTACTGTAACATATTATTAATAATATAGCATAACGTTGCATTACCAATACTCCTGCTGTGTCCTTACCAAAACAGACCATCATGTTTACTGCTGACCTGACAATCCCCTTGACAATAGATGGAAGGAATTATTTTAGGATAGGACAGGTTTTGCAAAGTCAATTCAGAAGGGAGAAAGAAAAAGCATGATGATTAATATTGATTATCTATTTTTCAAACCCAGGCTCTCTATATTCTGCCATACATAAAGTATCTCGCTGGAGACATTAATGTAATTTTGCCCTTCTTTTCCTTAGCAAAGTATTAGATGATTTTAAAATAGCATTGATAACTTCTAAAGCATATTCATTTTGGCTAACGGTACTAGACCTGGTCTGGGTTTAGGATCAATAAATATTGTAAATAGGCAGCACATTTTAATAGATTAAAAAAAATGGTGGCAGTTTTAAATAGAACAACAAGTACATAGGCTAATATTTTACCTTGGTTTCCCAAAAGTATAGGTGCCCTCAGTACTACTTATCAAACAGTGAGTGGACTCCACTTCCAGCAGTGCGATTCTGGATCGGTCATCCATGTGAATATTTAACATTATCATTGGATGCCATCCCAAAGTCTTTCATTAACATTCAACAGACCATAACCGATACATTAAAACGGAAAGAGCCAACACACACCCAATTACATTCGACACATTTAAAACCAAAGCACAAGCCAAAAAGGCCAAGGCGCGGCAGTTTATCTCACAGTTTATGGCCCAGACTGTGAGGTATATGAGGCATGTTCCCGAGCAAGCCAGCCAGGTCTGCTGTCATCCATCACTAGAACATCACAGAGCAGCGGTAGAGAGCCAAGGCTGTGTGGACGGCTAGCGCGAGCCTACAAAATGCATCCACGGTGACATACACAGGGTACCGCATATCAATGTACAGACAGATGGGTGACGCTGAGATCAAGCACCTGTTAAAACAAGTGGTCTGGTAATAGGAAGCTATATTGCACTAAACACTGTGCCAACATTACCAATGCTTCTGCTAAACAAATTATAATAAATAAACCCAAAAAACAACTGACACGATTCTAAGAAGCCTTCAAAAACCTTCAAAGCGGCATTCCGTCGCGTCATGACGTCTTGTCATTACCTTATCTTTCTTGTGTTTGTCAGACTGGAACTCGGTGGAACTGGACTGTTTCATGAGCTTCAAGCTGTGCTGCTGCTGCAGGCGACGCAGGGACTCTTCCCTGCCATATTTGACCGAGCTGCTGGCGCCCCTCCGGACCTTGTTGGCTCCCTGGACGCTGTTTATTCCAATCATCTCCGAACACGCAACAAAAAACCCAACAAAACCGAGCGCCAGAAGCAAAGCACAGCCTCTGGAGAAATAATGACTGGTTGGAAGAGGCAGCCGTGGATGGGACAGCCCGGTTGACTAAATCAAAGGTGATTATTCCCCCCCCCCCCCTCAAAAAAACAATCCCGGCAACGTTTCACCCCCCCCACCCCTTGTTTAAAGCACAGGCTGAATAACAATCCTTGGTACTGGCTCTCCTATAACATGGATGGTTCCTGTGAGACAGCCTTGCCAGTGTGACTTACAGTACGCATAAAGAGAAAGGCAGAGGATGGAGTGAAGTAGGGAGAGCGCGCAGGGAGGGGAGTAAGATATGTAGGCGGTAGGTGGAGGAGCTGAACAGAACACAGCATCGAATCATAAATAGAACGAACAAGACGTCTGTAGTGCCAGTCTTGGTGCGTGTGCATGTATGGAAGGAGAATGTACCCCTGACGAATGTCAGGTCTCACTGGTCAGGTCTCACTCGTAAAACACAAGCTAACATTTTAGCATGCAAGGGAAAAGGCTCAAATAAAGTCCAGAGGTTAAGCCTTGTGTCTATTCGCACACACTATGAATGCCATTTCCCCTTGCCTTGCTACTGAGACCACAGTCGGCCCAGAGGGGAGCCGTTTGTGGGTTGAATGATTCTTTATTGAGTTTTCAAAACCCCAGAACCATTTGAAATTATTCCATCCTTACATCCTTTAATGTAGCTCGTAATGCAATGTGGATGTAATGTTTGTCATACTAGTTATAACCACTTGAAAATTATTTCCTGTAAATCTGGGCCAATTTTAGCATCGACTTCACTGATGCACTGCAGAAAACTGTCAGACGTCATTTTGTAATTGAAACGTAGTGAAGAAGTTTAAAAAGTTTAAAAATCAAACTTAGAGAAAACATACTGATATAATTGGTCAATAGTTATTGACAGCTTCATTATCAATGGGCTTGACCATTTTACAACCATGAAAGAACATTACACTGTTTGCAAAAATGGATACATATACATTATACACCTATTGACGACTGGCTATTGCTAGACGAGTTTCTAAATGGAATATGGTAACAGACTTACTTTCAGAAGCTCCTGGGGGAAATCTTTTCCTTCGTTTAGCCCACATAAGTTGCCAATGAATTCCTGGCATGTCATCCTTTTTCCGATATTCTGAAATGTGTTCAAGTTCAAGTGAATTCAAGTTAAGATCATCATAGATGAAGTGTGTTTATATAAAGTTTATTACTGTACACATTCCTTTACTGACATAGATCATTTCAGCAGTTATACATATTTCTCAGTCCACTTTGCTGTAGTTCCAAAGTAAAGGGCAGCCCCCTCCCCTCCCACAACAGAATATATGAAATAACACTAAACTAAGCCTACCTTTACATAATGTTGTCATAGAGACAATTATGAAAGGTATGAACTACATATTTAGTTCTCAAACCAAGCCAGAGGCTGCAAATACAGGTTGCTTTATTAGAACTAACCACATTTCTTACTTTACTTTCTTTTTTTAATTAAACTCCCATTCTATTTTTCCCATGCCACCATGGTGACACAGTGACAGCTTGTTTTCAATCTGTACTGCCCAGTTATGTGGCCCCTAGTACCTAGTAATGTACAGCATTTGATTTGAACCTCACAACAAGAAGGTCGCCAACATATTAGGAACTTACATTGCCATGCAGGTCTGTGTTTAACAGCATCAAAGCACACGCAAGGCAATGGACACCATCTGTGAAAAACAATTTCATGAGAGAGTGAATATCAAGTAGCAATCACTCACACACACATTTCAATCTTTATCAATATAGATACAACATACGTCATAAAACAACGCTGGTTTCAGGAGAACTTCTGACATGAAGCTGCTGATCTGGCTAAGGTTAGGATACGATACAGAGGTTAGCCTGCTGGGGCGAAATCCCCAGGAGTCCCCCAGTCAGCTGGTCTAAATACGTCATGTTACCAATCGGAGCATGACTGCATAGCTAAACAGCGGTTGACTTACCAATATAGTCCAATGGCCTAATATCCACTATCTATAAATTGTAATACTGTATGTTTCAATATCCCAGCAATTTATAAGCCCAGCCAGAATGTCAGCTAGAAGAAAAGAAAAATGACAATTTACCTTGCGAAGAGATGGTAGAAGGGTTACATTGATAGTACCTATTCGAAAACTGAATCAAAACCCGTTCTCTCTCCTGGGTTTCACCCCGTAGTGCAAAAGCTTTCAAGAAATATCTGAGAAGAGAAGATTATGATGTTACTATCTGGACTATTAAGAGCCAACGGACAGAGACACTTGTACTAACACAGAACTTCACACCTTCTATCCCTAGAACATTCTGTTTGTTAGATTTTCCTCCCTGCCTGCTCTGTGTGAGACTAGAGCCAACATCTCAATAAGACTACGAGTGAAGAAGGGTACCTGAGAGATTGGTCCAATGTCATTCCAGTAAATTCAAAAAAGGTGAGGTACTCTTCCGCAACCATTTTGCTGAAGTCGTCACTGTGGAAGATGGCAGAATTTAGAAACCCTATTAATGAGCATTATGATAGTTTGAAATATCATCCGAAGGGACACGTACAGGCTCATTGCATGACATGTCATCATAATCCCTAGAACAGATTCCAGAAACTCACTTCTTGCCAAGGTGGTTGGCTACGTCAGAGCGCCGAAAGCCCTCCAGGTGGTAGAGACGCCGTGCCAGGCGCCGAGCAGCTTCCTGGTCCCCGTGGGTGCCATTGTGTGTGATGGCAGCGCTGTCCTTGAGACATCCCATGCTGGCTGTGACAGACTCCCAGTCAAACAGCCCTGCTGTAAGTCCCCCATCCTTACTGGGGAAAGTAGTAGAGAAAAAGACGAGGTTGGGGAAGAGGCAAAGAAGAAGAAGTCTTTCTCATGCTTAAATAAATAACACAAGTCATGTTATGCAATTAAGTGGGATGCATGCCAGGGTTTCTTTTAAAGAAGCAGGTTAGTTTGGTAATGGTCTCCGTCCAACCCAATGGAATAACATGAGATCCTTTGTACTTGCAGTAAGTGCTGAACGTCAAAATTAAAGCTGTCAAAAACATACTGCGTGCATATATGTCTCGTGACCAGAGTGGGTGCTAACGAGCCAACTTCACACCCATGGTTGGCATATTAATCATTAACACGACCTAATGTGTTTTAATGGCTGAAACAAGGTGAATGATGGCGTTTCTTACCTCATACAGCCATGTAACCAGTGCTGGGGCTCCTGCTCTGGATTCTCAGTCGCACCACCGTCCGAATGTGTCTCTGCTGAGCGTCTATCTGGCAACTCCAGGTAGGACGAGGTCACTTCCAGGGCAGCTTTCCCACCCTTGCCCGTCGCCATTACACTGAGGACCTCCTGCCTTCTGTGGTCACAGGTGAGCTCTAGAAAGTGCCCGGGCTCCTTGAGTCGCTGCTGAATCATCGGCGTTAGTGGTGCGTCTACAGAATAGCCTGTGTCAGTCTCATCGTCTGCTGAGGATGACAGGGCTTCCAGAGAGTCCATGCTGCTATACAGGGTGTGGCAAAGGTTCTCCGACTCCAATATACGCTCAAAGCGCCAGCTAAAAACGTCGGTGGTGGCCTCCTGGCTTTCTGAAGAGCCCCTGCTTCCCCTTGCCCCAATGCCATTGGCTTGTGTAGTGCTGAAGCCAATTAGGTAAGAGGACAGGCATAGAGAGAGAGAGAGAAAAAGAGGACATATTTAACATACAACATCTGATTTTAATCTGGTTAAAAATTGTGAATGCAAAAGTATATACTATATACACTACATGAACAGATACGTTTTGTAGTTTGAGATGAGGTGAAACGTACATGTTGGAGTGAGTTTCTTGTACGTCGGGAATCTGTTGGAATACGTCAGGGACCTTGTGGACATTGCCATCCTTCACAGGTAGAGAGCACACTGTCTCCAAATGCCTGAGGGTGTCCACAAGACTCTCCAATGTCAGACCGTCTTCTTTTTTGTCCCTCTCTATTTCCGTCATCTTTGAATAGTCACTCCCTTTAATTTGGCCCGTGACAATACACTCCTCGGTGGCGGACCCTAGTGTGCTCTTACTGAAACGCAGTTTCTTCACGGGCGTCCCCGTCAGCTGCCCTCTGTCTAGAAAGGCGGCAAAGATGTCAGGAACCTCCGCGAGGATTTTAGTAGATTCATCCAAAACGCCATTGCCTTGCAGTGTGGCCGTAGTTTTTGTGCTTAAGGAAGACCCAGCCTCTAAGCTTAAGGTCTCATTTGTACCAGGTTGTTCAGTTGCTACAAAGGGCACCTCTACCTCTGATCCCAGATCAGAGTGAAAGGTGGCACCCTGAGGGGGACTGCCGATTGAAACCGGATTATAAATTTTTTCGTCGGGGGTAGTGTATTTGACGTCTTGATACGCTGTGTTAATGGAGACGCCACCCTGCTCCTCAGTTACGGGGCTAGGGGGAACAGTGTCCCTGAGCAGCGCCTCAGCCCAAGAGTCCAGCAGGTAGGTGGGTGAAAGGAACAGGTCTCCGGGTGAATCCAGGCCACTCAGGTCCAAGATTCTGCTGTCCTCATCCGAGGTGTGGCCAGCCATTTCCGGTGATCCTCCGTACTTCGAGTTGCACGGGATCATAACTGCGCCGTCGGCGGCTGCATCTTGGCAGGGTTCCTGCTGTTCCTGCTGTTGTGAGCCAGCAACTGTAGCATTCTGAACACTGGCATTAAGGCTGTTCAGCAGTCTGGCCAAGTCCTCGTTAATCTCCAGGAACACATGATCTTCTTCAAAGTCATCCTTGAGGAAGTGGGCCTCCAAACTGCCGCCGCTGTCACCTGCCTGCAGCTTATCCTGGTTTCCCGCGGATCCTGAAAAAGGATAAAGGAGAACGAAAGTACATTTAATAGGGATGATATACAAAGATTGGAAATTCAGTGCTTTAAGAGTAGAAACAATAAACACAAAATACAAAACAATACACTTTCACCATAGAAAGAATGATTACCGGTAAACAGATTGTTTACCGATTGTGTTAATATCAACTGCAGTCAGCAAGGGAAGTCATTATGTGGGTTTATAGTTTCTAATGCTACACAATGATGGTTTCTGAACAGCTGAGCTGGCTTTGGCAACAAAGATGCCTGACGAGCCAAGAGGGAGAGCCAGACTCAAGAAGACATATTGCAGATACTTTGTTTAAGTGGAGTTTCATATAGGGTGCAGCAGCATGGAAAGCAAACGTCTGGCTCGAGGAAGCAGGCTGGTCCCTTTGGTTTTACCCAGTCTCTGGCTCTTTGGTTAGTCTATTATGCAGTTTTTGCTTGTGTCCCCCTCACCATCTGTCTATCTTTCTGCTTCTATCAGAACGCGTAAATGAGTGGGTGTGACTGTACAAAGGCTAGCAAGTAAGAGGTGAGGAACTATTTGGAAGATAGGCTGTTATTTCCTAGTATGAGACACATGGAGGTACTGCGACATAACCATGATGTTAGACTGTCAAATGTTGTAATTGAAAAGGCAGTTATTGCAAGATAGCATGTGTCTTTTGATCTGCGTCTATTTTTTGTTTCTTTGTTTGTAAATAGATGGTACAGATTATGGACATGTTTTTATTTTTTTTACTTGAGATCTCTTAAAAAGGTTTTTGGTGCACTGAGCCTCTGCATAGTCCTATGTTGTTGTTTTTTAACCGCAAAGCCTGATATCTTTATCTATGGTTGTCATGGCAGACAGAATATACAATTCTAGAAACTTCTTACATACATGAAAATATCAACATATTATTTTGATATAGTTTAGTAACAGAACATAGACGTTGCATAAAAGGGGCTAGCAACAGCACCACCATTTGGCCCAGATTTGTAATTGTCTTATATTTATAATTTACAGTTGGGCAAGACAAACTTAGTGCTAGAAACATGTCTTCATGAGCTCATGTCCTTGCTGAAATTGTGTGAACAGATGTACAAAGCCAGCTGCATGTGTGCTGGTGAAAATAAGACAGTGTTGAAGCTGAATGTGTAAAAATAGTACCTACCACTTTGTGAACAGCTGGTCTCTTTGGGGTTTCCAAACAGAAACTGGTACTTAGCCTGGGCAATACTTTGTGCATGTGTGGATGAGTAATTACCACAAACACGCGTTTCTGCCTGCAGCAATAAACAAAAGATTAAAAAACTGGATTTAGCTGTGACGTATTTACATGTGACTAAGGTGCCCCAGGGCTACATGACACACATGACACAAAGAGCTCAACTGTTAGAGCTCTCTTGAGTCACAAGAGATCATTTAACACCAGTGGGAAAGCAGTCATTAAATTGTCAAGAGAATTGCTGATCAAGTAAATGCTTAGTTTAGATATGTGCCATTTGCAAATAACTGTTATCCTATTCAAGGGAGTCTGAGCAGCAGTTAATGACTCATTCGCCCCTGCTCTGATTCTTTGGAAGAGAACAATGACAGCTGTTGGATGCACTATAAGACACAGAGAAATAAAATACGGAATACAAGAACAGATAAGGAAATTTGTAGATTTATTGTAGCCTATTCAGATAAAAAGCATGCATAGCAGAGTTAACATTAAGTGTCATGTTTGGACTCTGAAACGCATGCAAGTATGAAAGAATCTTTGTAGTCATAGAAATTATGTCTGTCATGTGCAGAACTATCCTAAGCCTATGGGGTCCCACTTGAACCACAGACTGAGCCATCCGGTCTAAATCAAACAGTTAAGTGTCTGTGTCTATATCTATATCTATATATATCTATATATTTATACACACGCACACACACAAACACACACACACACAATACATATATACATAGTAGTAAGTATTAATAGTAGACATAATTCATTTTAACTGCGGACCGTCTTGAACTAGACCTGTTAGTAATAGGCTACTCCATTTAGGATATAGCCTAGTATGGAGCTGTCTGTCTCAGATGTCTGTAACACACTTTTTTGATATGTTTACAATTCCCAAATGTTTCAAGAGAAAATATTATAAGCACTGATATAACGAGTAATTGCGAGATTAAATTAAATTAGTGTGTAGACTACTGCCGTCCGTTCATGACTAGCTAGCAAACCCACATAGCTCTGTGTCAACATTTGTGGTTTGCCCCTGTCAACCATCTTAAAAGGAAATTATCAAGTACATTGCTAACAAAAATAAAGTTGCACTGCGTTTTATAGCACAATCTGATAATCTGAGTGATGGGTTATTGCTTATATGAAGCTAGCAAGTCTGCAAGTAGAAACGTCAATGCATTTTCAGAGGGAAAAAACTTCGTACTCGGAATATACCGTAACATATGACAAATAGAATGTACGTTGTCCTACCCTGCAGGGGACCTCTATGTTTCTCCGGTGTACATCGTTAAATGATGGCCAGTTGAAAGCATACAATAGATAACAAAGGATAATAACTCTTCCGGACCCCCAGTAGAATTTGACCTTACCGTCATGACAACAGAGAAAACAACTTCCGGGTGTTCCGGCGCCATTTAAAGGAATAGTGTGTCAATTACATCTGGTACTTTAGTGTTCAATTTAGGTCATTTTGGCCAACACCTACAGTTGTCTAAAGTAAATCAAACCAAACTGTTATGGAGCTTGGGCCAATAGGCCAAGAAGATAAGTGTTATCTTCTTTAATGGACCAACAATATACTGTATATCTAAGACCAACCACTGCTGGTAAAATATGCCCTTTTTTTTTTTTTACTAAAGGCCCAGGTTAGTTCAGGATTGTGTAAGGATCTGATTTTACAGCCAACAGGGTCGGGACATAAAACAATCACACATCCGACTGATTATCATCTTTCAGTACAACTGATGATTGGTGCAATTTTATTCCTTTCATTTTACAATCAGGTCATTTAGCAGACACTTTCATCCAAAGCCATTTACAATTACATGGTGCTATTGCATGGAGCAGATAGGGATTAGGCATCTTGCTTAAGGATGCTTACAGGTAGGGTAGGATAGGCTATTTCTGGGGCTTGAACCCACAACCTTCCGGGTGGGAGTCCAACACCTAGACCATTAGACTATCCTTTCCACACAACCCTCCTTGCTTCCTGTGCTCTTTAAATATGTCTTCTTGTTATCTAAATTCACTGCATCTCTAAAGCCAACCTCTAACATTTGAAGCAATCAAAGAAATGTATGGCTTTGAAATACAGAATATTCACTTACATTGAAGTTGTTGTAATTCCAACAAATGAAGGGATTACATTTAACATCAGTAAGATTCACTGGAGATATACCGGAAACGTCAATGTTTTTTTGTCAGACAATTTACTTATCTCAAGAGCAGATGCCACAGCTTAAATATTTTCTGGACCATTTAGTTTAAGGAATGATAAAAAAAATAAAAGCCCGGGATGCCTAGCAGCTATCATTTCATCTGGGTGGGGAGCTAGGAAGCAATATCTTCTTATGGACCACAATGAATGTGGTTTTCCTTCTGACAAGAAACTTATGTCTGAAAACAAAGTTATAGACTTCTAAATTCTGAATCACATATTTATACAGTAAGGAATGCATTAATGTTGTTGCGAAATAAGCCACTAAACTATTAGCATTTCACACAGAAATAACATAATTGTATATTAAAGATTGTGACACCATAATTCTCAACCATACACTCTAAACTACACGATGCGACTAACACCAAAAAAGATTTAGAATGATAATTTAAAAGATAGACAGAAGCAACTCACTTTTTTGACTGCTAGAGGGTTACTGGTGGTTGAAGTAGTTGTGACATCAACAGACTGGCTAACTGAATGTGAAGTGTCACATAAATCAGAGTTTATAGCTGAATGCTGAGAAACACTCTTTTGGAGACTAGGTGGAGGGACATCTCTGAGGATCTTTTTCTCTGCTGTCCAAAATAGACACTCGGATAACCGTGAAGACTTTTCCTTTACTGCATAAAGGAAGGTCTTACATTCAGGGTTATTGAATACATCTCTCTTTGGTACCGTTTGTGGAGGGCTTGGAACTCCACCTGCCTGCTGGCTGACACCGGTGTTTGTAGGCTCAACGGGATGTCTTGTCTTCATTTGTGGTTTGTCATGAGTATTAGAGTCCTCTGCTGGATGCAAAAAGCTGAACCATGATGCAGCAGAATAAGACTGAGACGGAGATGCAGAATCACTGATCCCAGATTTATGTTCTTGATTTTCTTTAATCATCACTGCAATCTTCTGTCAGCAAAGTCAGACCGACGAATATAAAATAAAAATCTGTAATTGAGTGAAGGTACCTTCAAAAACATAACCAAACATACTGTAACAAAAAACACTTCTATCCAGGGAAATCACAAACTCCTTCTCCTCCTTCTTGAGACTGAGCATGTCTTGTCTGTCTTTAGGTAGGCCTATGTGGGTGGGTGTAAATGACACTATGTTAGATGTAGGGCTTTTATGTTTAGGGAGTGATATCAGGTCACCATCACCCATGACTTTCTTGGCAGATGCCGCCACTTTGATACAACTGCAGGAAATCTTTGCCTTGTAATGATGATTGCCCATTTCCTCTATGGGAGAGAACACTCTTGCAAAGCATAAGTACGAGGAAGAAAATTATTGTAGTAGACCTAATTGTAGCGCTGAAAATACGAAATGAAAAGCTCAAAATTTAAAGTTGAATTATTTGAATCAAAATATAAATAAAGACGTATTTTTTATTCATTTTAATTTTATCAAATAGCTTACCTACTACTACCAGCGGGCGTGGTTAAGAAAACCGGGTCACGAATCTTTTATAGCCAATACATAGAGCTTTTATTTTGTACAATGTTTACCGGAAGTTGTATTTTTATACTACTACTGGCTTTTGCAGGTGTCATCAGATAAACGGGTCTGGAGGCGTGAGCTTCACATGTTTCTGCTGTCACACAGGTTAGTTAATAGTCTTGTAGTTAAATTTCTATATTCTATACAAGTAACAATGTATTGTTTCCTCAAACTCAAACAAACATTTTTAAAACCACGATTTACAGAAAACGGGATAGTTCTATTAAGAAAGCCGTTGGAAATGGACGTCAAATCGCATCCTATGTTCTTTTTCTTCCGAGCTAGTGCAAGTGGAACTGGCGTACAATTGAAAATCCTTAAATGGTTATTTGCTATTATATACTGCTGAAAATACCCAAATACACGAAATACCTTTCATAATCATTTATTTTGCTGCCGGGGTGTTGGCTGTGCTTCGACCCATTAGGTGAAAACCGGGGAAATCCGGCCTGTCGTGATTTTTAACACAATCCTATTTGACGCCTTTAAATTTATTATGTTATTAAGATTATAAATTATCTTACACTGTTTTTATTTTTTGTAAAGAAATTTGACCTAACGCGCAGATGGATGTAAATGAGATGCTCATTTGCGCAGATTGCATAATAGTTAGCCTACGGATTAACGTTATAGCTAATGTGAGCATGGCTATTTTTGTATTATGGTTTTGTCTTGTATGCATTAAAAATGTATGATATTATAACATAGTAGGAATTGATGTGCAATGCTTTAATTAAATCAATGCACCTGTCCATGTGCTCCACTGGAGTACGGTAACGTTGGAGCTAAAACGTGTAACGTTATATTTGAGGCATAGAGTTTAAATTGTATAAACTAGTTTTAAGTTTTTTTTACATTGGCTTTTTAATATATCCACCCCTTTTATCTATTAGTTTAGGACAAATTGTAGTTTAATGTCTAGGAAGGTGGGGTCACGGAATAGGCTGCTAAACAGCAGGGGAGAGCCCAGACAACTGGTCTGCATTTACAGGGAGGGGACGGCCTTAATTTTAATGTTATGTTAATTACACTAAGTGATAGTTTTTTTTCTATTTTCTACTCTGCCATGATGTAAATATAATTTTATTTGCCTTCACTGATGACAATTGACACTGATTACAAGTTATAGATTCCCCAGTTAAAATGGAAGTAAATAGAACAGTTTGTACATTAGTGCTTAAACTGATACACGCGCAGCACTTTCTTTAGCAATTTGAGAGATAATATTTTGTTTTCTCCCAATTTTCAGTCACGCTACATTTATAAATATGGAAATGGATATCAGTGGAGTGTCTAGGTCGTCCATCTCTATTCTACCTGCTGCTGAGGGGAAGGCCACACTCAAACCGGAGGTGGACAAACCCCGATGTGCCAGCACACCTTGTTCACCCATCAAAAGTACTGTTGCAGGATACCAGATCGTGCACATGGACTCAAACTACCTTGTGGGCTTCACTACCGGCGAAGAGCTGCTCAAACTGGCCGGGAAGTGGTCAGCCAGTGCTCCCGAGAGTAGCCATGTAGTAGAGGCTCTATCTGGTTCAGTGCCGCGACCTGTGCCCAAACCAGTTGACTCAGGTATTCACCGGAGCTCTCGCACCTTTAAGACCAAAAGCCGCTATTACCAGCCATACGACATCCCTGCCACCAACAGACACAGCAGGAGGCGCGCACCCAGTTTGTGCGAGGGCTTTTTGACTCACGGGGAAGCCGGCAGGGGCTCGCACCGGCCTCTACCTCTCTGCCTGCTCAAAGGAGCAAGGGCCCCGTCCAAGTCTCTGGACTACCTCAATCTGGACAAAATGAGCGTCAAGGAAACCGCAGACACAGAGGTGCTGCAGCACCAGCTGCAGCACCTCACGCTGCGTGGAGAGCACATGTTCACCAGGAACAAGACATAAATACACACAGTGAAAGCCTTAACAGACACCATCCACCCTGCCAGGGATTGGGGTGCTAATTTAAAATCTGTACTTGGATTATAGGATGCTAAACAAGTCACTCACCAAGCCGATAATCTTGTTATTTTATTAAGTGAGAGATAAAAGCAGGTGTCTAAGATCCAAACAAATTATTATTACCCTATAAATATACACTTCTCAAGAAACATGCTTAAGTTAGTACTTTAGTGGTTGTTAAGTTATAAAATGTGTATCACAATTAGCAATAACTGATTAACTTATTTATTAACAATGTTGTGTGTTTGCGTGCGCGTGTGTGTGTGTGTGTGTGTGTTTGTGTTCCACTTAAATCTGGTATACTGGAATTATACCAGGCCTATATTGTAGAAAGAGGGTTACTTTCCTGCACCACTGGACACTGAACATGCTCACACAGGCCTAGCATTTCTAGACACCATAGCACATCTTTATGTTATCAAACAATTTGACATCAGTTAGCATATACTGTAAGAAGATGCAATATTGTGTTTAAAAAAAGAAAGAAAAAAAGCCTCATCTACAATTCATAGGTAAAATCTCTTATACAATTCTATTTTACCTCATGCCAAACGATGTAAATATAGACTTTATATTCAACAGTGACTGTTACACGATTAAAGGTTATTTTAAACTCAGTTCCTTGACAGGATTTTTTTTAGGGGAGGCTTATATTCAGTGCCTAAGGTTAGTTTACTTATTAATATACTGAATTAATCTTCCTTCTAAGGTAGATTTATTGTGTTTTGCAAAAGTATTTACTCCCCCTTTAACACCACACATTTGTGTCACAATAAAGAGGTTTAAAAACGTAAACTCAAAATCCCTTGGATATCCAGTTTGTAACAAAGAAATGTTGGGAATGTGTAAGGGTCTGAAAACTTCAGCAAACTACTGTATACTCGCAAGTAGAGCTGTAACAGTGTGAGAGGGTGTGTCCACATGTCGGTAGTGTTTTGCTTTTTGTATGCTGTTAACTATCTGGATTGAGGTTTAGGCTAAAAGCTGCATCAATTGAATCTTATCATTGCCTTTTGAATCAAATCAGTCCTGGTTAACACCCCTAATAGTCTCATTCTAACTGCTGTTTTCTATTCATCGTCTTGTTTCCCGTTCTACAATCGAAATGGATTTGTGTAAAAAGGTTTTGAAATATGTAGACCACTTCAAAATGAAGAAAAAAAATCTATCAAAAATAAAGAATAAACTTTTGAGAATAAAATCAAAACTTTAGATACAAAAAGGTAAAATATAAATAAACTTGAGAAAATGGACAACACTGAGTCTGCTTTCATCCCAATGCAATGCCTTATTATGCTTTACTTTAAGATCACTTAACAATGTACACACACACACACAATGTAGAAATATTTCAGCAAAAAGTCATATTGCATTTAACTTTGAAGAAAATGTGTCATAGATTAATACATATTCATTTGTAAACTGATATTCCACTATTCTACGGATATCCCACTAATGTTTAGAATACTGACTTTCAGAAAATGAATACATACTGAACAACCGTGTTATGTAAGATGTCTCTTCATTTGTCAACAGAACAGCCAGCAACAATCCACTACTAGTTTTACCTTAAATATGCTAGCTATGTATCTGTAAACAACAATTTGTGACAAAAAGTTAATTGTGATAGATTTAGGGGACTTTTGGGGAGCATTTAAAAAAGATTTTGATATGGTCCTTGTTTTGCAGGTAAGTTAAAGTTAAATAGAACTTAGTGTGTCTGTTGTTTTAAATGTACTATTTGGTTTGAATGGGTGCCAACCTGAACAAACAGTGTATTTTCACTGTTGACCCAGTACTTGGGTAAAGCACATTGAGAATTACTTTGCATGAAACATGCTATATAATAATAAAACTTGATTGAATTGACTTTTAACTAATACATTTGGAATGTGCCATGAAAGTATCTAAAAACAAGTTAAATGTGAGTGCTTATTCTACATATTTGCATTTACCATATTGTATAAAACACACAATTGCAAAATAAATCTACACATCCTTAGTGAATTTGCAACATTTGTTAATATAAATGTTAAGCTTCTTTTATTATAATAAAAAAAGAAATACTTTACCCAAGACTTCAGTGTAAGTACCTTTTGCTTAGATTACAGCAGTAGGTTTGTTTGAATAGGTTTTTGTCAACATTGCACACCTGATTATGCAATTCTACCCCCCTCTTTGCAAAAGTACAGAACCCCCTGTGATATGGGGGATCAGTCCAACTGTGAGGGGATCTCCTGTCTTCAGCCCTCTGTGGGCAGTCCCCAGATTAGTCTCCAGTTTTTCTGAGACCCTCAATCAAAGACGCCAAGACTTGCTTTAGGCGAAGCACGCTGGATTATGTGCCAAATGTGGGTGAAAATATTGCATTTGCATGCCTATGTTATTTAACATGTAGTGAAAAATACTCTAACCGTAACCCTAACCCTGTATACGAAAAGAAACATCTAAAAAAAAATTTACCATTTGAAATTGAATTACAATGAGAATTGTTGTTGTACAGGATTCGGGTCCGGGTTCTCAGGGATATTTACAGTATCTTGGCTTTTCAAAGACATTCCTTGAATCAACAGTTAAGAAATGCTTTATTGAAGTTGGCAGACAAGCAATTCAAATGTTTGATTGTGTAAAACCAAACCATCACTATCCTCTGGCCTATATAAGTGAGAGTGACAAGCTTTTGACACACTATTGCAAATCACACTTCCAGAATGAAGACCCTTGTGTTTTTCCTGTTGGTTGCTGTGGCCCATTCTAAAATGTACGAACGCTGTGAGTGGGCCAAGGTGATGAAGGCCAATGGTTTGGATGGTTTCCGTGGCTATAGCCTGGCCAATTGTAAGTCCAGATCTCTGTTGTGTGAGTTGTTGTCTGATTGAATCTGTATTATGTTTTAATGTCTGTCAATTGTTGTGTTGTCTGAGGGGTGTGCCTTACCAAGTGGGAATCAGGATATAACACTCAAGCTACCAACGTTAATACTGATAAGTCCACCGACTATGGCATCTTCCAAATTAACAGCCGGTACTGGTGTGAAGACTATAAAACCCCTAGGGCCAAAAATGTCTGTGGCATCAAATGTAGCCGTGAGTAACATTTTACGTTTTGTTTAGAAGCACTTGATTAAGCCTGACTTGTGGAAAGAAACATGTAGGTCTGATGTCAAGAAAAGTCTTTTAATCAGTAATTAACTAAAAATTAATAATAATGATAAATTAGAAACGCCAATAACTGTGAAGAAATACAATATTTTATATATTCAATGTTATTTCAGTATTTTACAATGTAAGCCTGGTTCACCCAGTTTGCTTGCTAACACATTGGTGTGGTTAAAATGTTACTTTAATTTA
Source organism: Percopsis omiscomaycus (assembly GCA_027575585.1). Taxonomy (NCBI): domain Eukaryota; kingdom Metazoa; phylum Chordata; class Actinopteri; order Percopsiformes; family Percopsidae; genus Percopsis; species Percopsis omiscomaycus. The sequence goes on along the minus strand of JAODLI010034928.1, from coordinate 1,879 downwards.
CTTTAAATGAGTGGACACAGCTTACTCACAACTTGCTCTTCAGTTATTATTCATGTATTTATCATAAATACTTATACTTAACTTCTTTTTTTTTTGTATAGAACTTCTGACTAATGATGTTAGCCTTGCTATTAGTTGTGCAAAGCGTGTTGTTCAAGACCCTAACGGCATGGCGGCATGGTAAGGATCTATTTCTTTTATTTTTTGTCTTGAATGACATGATGCTTTTGCTATGCATTATGGCTTATCAATTATTGTTCATTATAGGTATGGCTGGCGTGATCATTGTAGGGGTCAAGACCTGAGCTCCTATGTGGCTGGATGTGGCTTGTAAAGATTTGGAATTTAAAAATGTGTCAAAGCAAATTGAGCTAATACAAAGTTTTTGTAACAATTGTTATCAATAAAAATCACAAGGACGCCATTAAAATAAACCAATCATTTGAGTTGTTTTATGCACATTATAACAAGTAAATTGAACTGAACAAGTCAAATAAACCATCAGACACTTTGGGATTTGTTTGTGTTTATTATTTGGCCAAACATTTAGGCACTACTAGGCAATATTAATAGTTGCACAAAATACAAAAAGCATAAAACAAATGAAGGGTAAACAATCTGAAATGGTTATAATAGGAGGAAGAAGTATGCCAGTGCAAAGGCATTAATGGGGCAGTATTTTGTATTTTATTTGTTTTCAAACAAAAAGAAAGAATTTTCAACAAAAAAACACTTGACAGAAGTATAGGCCTACTGTGGCCTATTATATAAATAGATCATTGAGCTGTCAAGTTTACTGCATCTTGACCAGAACAATGGTTAAATATTAATTTTATATAAATAATTGACATAAATCAACATTTTCAATTACAAAAGGAAACTACATTCAAGTCTTAAAAAGTTCCTCTCATACAAATACTGTAGAAAATACTGTAGATATTTAAATACTGTAGATATTTATTTATTTGTAGACAAATAACACAAAATAAAACCAGTTTGTTCTTTTCAATGATAGATACTGGCTCACATTTTTGTCTCTTCCGGTGGTCGATTCATGTAGTCCTGAATGACCTGACACAAAGGCAGCCACTTGCTTATTGATGCTTTAATAGCTACACTCCATCTGTAAAACAAAGAAAAACATCAACAACAGTCATGAAACATTAATTTTTAATTTCGCCACTCCTCTGTCCTGACTCAGGAAATTATAGCACCTCACCGCTTGTGTTCATTCGGATTTTCAGCACAGAGATAATATGTTTTGAACTCATCGGAGGGAGGTCTTAGCTCCATGGTGGATTTCTTGGATCCAAACGGCTGCTCACTCACTGTGTAGCCCTGAAGATAGATCCCACCTGTGGGTGAAGCATGAATGCATACACAGATCAGACTCTTATATCACTGCTTGATATCTCCCAGTAGCTATTAGTAAAAAATAAAATAAAAATACCCAGTGCATGAGTTGAGCGGATACCGCTGTAGAAATACAAGCAGGCATCTTTCAGAATGCAATAGTGCTGCATCCACGTGTCCTTGCTTTTATCCATTTTATGAAGCAATCCCAGGCACTCAGGGTTCTTTACCGCCAGTGGGGGCAGGCTGGAGTTGTGTCTAGTCACATCCACCCACACATGGTTCTTAGACATGACAGTAAATTAAGTTAGTTATATATACTGTATATAATTTATTCTGCTTAAGGATTTAAAGTCATACCAGAAAATTCCCAGATTATATTAAATGCTACTTTAAATACACCATACATAAAATAAAAATGTTCTATTCAAATTCTATTTGTGATATTTCATTTTTATTGCCCTTTTTGGAAGCACTATCCCCCCTGATATAAAGATGCTAGGAACTCACCCCCCTGATATAAAGA
>JAODLI010034918.1:0-18915 GCA_027575585.1 Percopsis omiscomaycus | reverse complement strand
TTAGATTATCAAAATTGTCTGTACTGCAAATAAAAAGGCATTCATGAATGGGCAGTAGGCAAAATAATTGTATTACTTCAGTCAGTAATAAATGGCAACGATACCCACACTTATTTATTTGGACCCCAAACCCAAACTTTATTGGACAAAGAAAAAATATCCCACAAATTGAATAAACCTTAAATGCTCAAAATAGAACAGAAACTTTCCAGTGTCCTCCCAGCTGCAGCACAAGCATGTCACTCGGTCACGACCAGTATTGGGGGGGTAACGCATTGATGTTATCACATTACTGTTCCTAAATTCACTAATCACATTACAGTTACTAATCAAACAATTATGTTACTTGCAATTGAGTCTTGTTCTCGCCATGACGTGAAGTGCTCTTTGGGCTGGTTTATACTGACTTCGGCTTCAGCTGTCAGCTTTATAAAATATAGATCTTATGCATGTCCTCCTTATTGGATGGGGATTTGTGTTTATATGTGGGCATCTGTAAGGTTTAACATTATATTGTATACTTAAACACGGACAGTACTGATTCTACCACACATGACTTAAGTAACGACCCCAACACTGGCCACGACAAAGCCTTCTTTTAGCCAAAGTAATTTACAACACTGAAATTGAAAGCAGCATTTACCGGTAATCCTTTTTTGTCGACACATGCGGCCTGAACCCTGAATAAAACCCTGGCAGCGTTGGTGCTTTTCCTCACTGTTTAACTATACGCCCACGGAGCTTCACCCTGCTACTATGACTTACAACCACCATGGAGGTTATGTTGTGAATGATAATAATCTGCACTAGCATGTTGAATACACAAGGCAACGCTCTTATCAAGAAGACCCAAAACTAACTAGATAGATAGATATGAAAAGGGGGTTAAATTCTTAGAATAGAAAAAGAGAGTAGGCTAAGTGGAAAGGAGCAGAAGAGGGTGCAATTACAATTGGGTAATTTAGCAGACGCTTTTATCCAACGCTACAATGGAGCTTATACAAGGAGCAGATAGGGGTTAGGCATCTTGCTCAAGGATGCTTACAGGTAGGTCAAGTCTGGGGATTGAACCCATGACTTTCCATCTTGGAGTTTAACACCTAGACCACTAGATTATCCTGCCCCAGTTGGGTGCAGTTAGATTAGCAAGGAGAGAGGTGGGGAGGTGTGAAGGAGGTATAGTGAAAAAGTGGAGAGAAAAGAGAGTGGAAGGCGGTAAAAGGAGAGCAAAGACAGGGAGGAAGGTTGGGTGGGGGTTGAAAGTGTAACTTGGATACGACAGTATTTCTACTGAGTTGGGCTAATGGGATTGTTGTGTCAACCCCTCTCTCCATGTTCTTTCTAAAACTTGTTATCCTCTCTCATTCTGGCATGGCATTGACTGAAAGCACTGGACACTAGTCGCAACCCAACCACTGTGGTTCACTTTAATTTCCACATTACCCACAATACAATGCACTTTTCTTGTCATCACTTCCCCTCTCTGTAGAATTCATAATTCACCCAACTCATATTTTACACTGTGCGCTACTAACCTAAAATATGAGCATTTTGAATACTGCAAACACCAAGAAATGCATGGATTCTAATAAAATATTCCCACATGCTCTACATCTGATATTTTTAATGCGCGCTGTAACCTCCTGTGACATACTGTATATCACTGTCACATTGTGATGCAAGTGAAACTCACATAGCTATTTGATTTCTCCATGGGAAAAAAATAAGTTGGTGTGTATTTAACACTGGCCTTTTCACTGGAATGGACCTTTGTATTTTAGCAAAGGAACCAAACTGTCTGCTGCTTCATTTTAACCATTAACATTTAAATTGCTGCTACGATTGGTTGATCAAGTTTGAATGGCAAATGTCACACACTAGTCACTCCTCTCATACTCATTTTTGGGACTATGTTTTTGCTGGGTCCATATACTGTATGTTCATATCATCTGTCTGATGTGCAATGACACATACTGTAGGCCTATATAAGTGTCAAATAGATTTCCTCATTTCACATAATGTACCATACAATATATCGTCTTACCAACATGCAGCTTGGCACAGCCGATAATTTCCAGAATGCCCAGAATGCACCTACTCCACTAAAACCGTTAAGAGACAACTAGTGCTGATGTTTTGGTAGAAATCCAACCTGCATGTGAGAGCTGTGTGAAGAGTTTTGAAAAAGTAGACTGCAGTAATGAATACAGTATTGCTTGTTAGCAATTGTAAAAACTGTAAAGAAGGGTGCATGGACTGCGGGTGTGTGTGTGTGTGTGTGTGTGTGGGAGAGAGATAACGAGATCCATACTGGGCAGCATTTTCACGTGCACACTTTTCGGCTGTGGCCACTCATGCGTGAAGTTACATTTAAATTGATTCATGCATCTTGGTTTGGAATATGTACTGTACAGGTTTGGTGTTATGGGTGTCACGACCTGTCCAGGATCCCCTGTGCCTAGTTTCTGTCTTGTGGGGTCTGGTCTTATGTCTTGTGTCTGTCTACAAAAACAACAACCCATATGCTTCTCAAAACGGTGCTAACGGTGGCTAAACGGAGCTAGCAGCTTATTTCCTGTTGGATTACAGCTGCTGGGTGTCAGAAATCCAAGTGTCTGAAACGCAGCCCTGGGTTATCCGCTTGAGAGACTGTGTGTTGCACAGATTTGGGGATGGATCATGAGTGGCCTGGGCTCAGGACAGAGCTCCTGGCCATTGAGGGCCTGGTCAGTGTACTACTTGACCGGCAGGCTATACTGCACCCTGGCTTGTTTGGGCTGGGTCCTGCAGGCCTGGTGACAAGAGAGGAGAAAGGCTTGGTCCCCCCAGTGCAAAGTCTCCATTTAGGTCATCAGTGGTCAAAGGAAAAAAGAAACTCCCTCACTCACTTTTGAATCCCTAGAGGTTGACAGTGTCCTCCCGCTGTCAAATGTCTTCACACCACTGTGTGGACTTGTAGAACTGGCAGTCTGATCCAGCTCTGGCTAGAAATGTGCTACACCCACCTCCTGCACTGGTTACAAATGTTAGTAACCCGCCTTCAAATCGGCAGTGTATGGAGATAACGCCTCAGATCTGGAGTTTCTACTGGTGGGAGACTAAATTGTCCGCTTTGTGGAAATACCCAGGGGCTTAATATACTGTTTCTCTGGTGCGAAAAAAATCTAAATCTTGGATATATCTCAGTACATCCCTGCAATTATTGAGCTCCACCCATCCGCCCATACAATCTTCGTCTACGTGGGCACAAATAACGGCAGGTATGAACAATCAATCAAAATCCTACATGATATTGAATCTCTTGCTGTAGCTGTTGAAAGTCTAGGGAAACAATGTGTAATATCGGGGCCCATTTCAACTTTGAGAAAAGGGTGTTAAGCTTTTAGCCGGCTTTTAAGTTTTAATCAGTGCTGTAAGGTTTAGCCCCAAGGTGGAAGGAGGAGACATGGACTCAGGAGGACTTCATCCGGTTCTTCCATTTATTTTCCACCAGACACGTGGAAAGTGCAGTAGTGCAAGGGTGCATTATTACAAAAATATATCGAAGGAAAAAAAACAAACGACAAAAAACTACATACAAACTATTCAACTCATTATTATAAACAAATATTAACTACAAGTATCTCAGACCCTGACAATTGGGCTCTAGCACAGGTGCCCTTTCTAGGCCAAAACTGTTCTGCACTGAGGCGCCTCTACCTTCTTCCTTTATAGCGGAAGCCCCTCCTACAAGACAAACCAAAGTTAATTCGGAATCAATTAATACCATTATGTTACCTCCAAATACCCAAACAGTTCCGGCTACATCAGTACACAATACATCAACTATAAAACCAGATAATAAAGGTTACATGCTGAACAAAGCTTCTCAAAACAGCAACTTTAGATACTCCAGTACACCCCCCTGTACTGGCTCACACTTTGACCATTCCAGGTCTTCCCCCCTATAAATACTCCAGACTCCATCACTTCCTGTTTGCCACTTCGACCCAGATCCCTGCTTAGAGATGAGAACAGGTGAAAGAAACATGCAAACATTTGGATGACCTTGGGTAACTCCAATAACGCTAAAATAAATGACTTGAAATTGCCTGTGTTACATTTTTCAAATCATGATTTCTACACTTTTGACTAGTACTTAAATGAACTGCAATGACATGAAATGACAAGCCATGCATCCATTGATGCTAGCCCACATGCTAAGGTTAGCTTAGCAGGCTAAGACAAATGCCACCACTGGCTTAAATGAAGGCATGGGGTAGCCCCATGACAAGTGGCTTCTGAGGCTTTGCTCTGCTACTAGTTTTATCGTTCTTGATAACTTTGATATATTCTGGAATAGGGCAGACTTGTTTAAAAGAGATAATCTACACCTTAACAATAAGGGCACAACAAGATTTCTTTCTTTTAACAATACCTGGCCATGCGGCCTAGCCAGTTCAACCACTCCTCCACAAGATTTAGATTATTCTCAACAATATAGCTGCTATTTAGGATAGGAGACAAACCACTAAGCAAACGGGGCAGCAGCAGCTATTTTCTAATACAGGTATAGCCAATTTAATCACAATTCCTTGCCTTCCCATGTCACCCCCGCCCATGCAATTACGAGCAGCCCTCCATCACTGGTAAACAAATCTTTTTTATGAAATGATTTCATAATTTCAAATGACTTAAGATCTATTCATGATTAGTGAATTGTGGCTGACACCAAATTATCATGTTACCCTACTCAAAACCAGCCGACCTGGTTCTTGTTTTTTTTAAACCAGCCAGACAAACAGGCAGTGGTGGGGGGGCTGAAATCTTCAAATGTGCCAGCATTTATCTGGGACTGTCTAGCGCTTACTCTTTTGAAGCCCTTCCTTTCCAGATTTAAAGAAAAATCTCTGTCTGTGCTTGATTATATATAGACCACCTAGATATGATCCCACTTTTATCAATGAATTTGCTGAACTGCTGTCTGAAACTCTAGGATACCAGGATACTTTAATATTCATGTCTGCTTCTTTGACAACCCCCTGGGCCGGAACCTGATAGTCTTTTAACTTGTCATGTGCTCTGACTGGACCTACTCACTCTAAAGGTCATACACTCAATCTAGTTTTACCCCACAGTATACAGATTCCCATTGTCAAATGTATAGATGCCTGTATCTCTGACCACCTATGTCTCATGTTTTGTTGCCTTCTGTTACCTGTAGCCCACACCCCACTACTAGATCTAGAATTTTTATCATCCTCTGCTGCCTTCAGCATTTCTATAAGTTTCTCAGGAGCGCCGTTCTCTGCAAATGAGCTGCTGAATAATTTTAAAAATACATGTTCCTCCATCTTAGATGATATCGCTCCCTTCAAAGCCAAAAAATCTAGTCGCCTCCCGATGCCCTGGACAAATTACAATATTCGAGTGCTTAAACGAAAATTCCGCAAGGTGGAGCAGTCATCAAAACTCACAGCTCACTGGGAACTTATCATGTCACTACTTAAGACCTTTAATGCAGAGGTTAAAATTTCTAAAGCTGCAAATTTTGCTTCCTTAATTGACAACATTAATCAAATCCAAGAATGCTGTTTAACATTGTGAGCCGTGTCATTCATCCTCCCCCGAACCAGATATTAGATAGAGAGAAATGTGAAGAATTTATTTTCTTCTTTACTTTTTTTTTTCTCACAAGATCTCAAATAAAAGATGTGACATTTCACCCTCTCATTCTCCAAATACCGTTGAGAAGCCCTGTGCAGTCTCCCTCTGCTCGTTTAATCAAATCTCTACATCCACACTAACTGATATTGTAATGAAAATTAAACCCTCAATTTACCCTTTAGATATCCTACCTAACATTTCTAAAGGATGTTTTTGTTCCCTTTTATTTTGCAAATTTTAAACAGCTCTCTGTTGATAGGCTCCGTTCCTGAATTTTTAAAAACTGCTTTAGTTCAACCACTTTCAAACAAAAGGTCTCTCGTCACCTTTCACCTTAACAATTTTACACTTATTTATAATCTCCGATTCTGGGCCAAGGTTTTAGAAAAGGTTGTGGCAGATCAACTGCTAGCTTTTATTTATGACAGCGATATCTAAAATTTAAATCTGGAAAAAAACAGTACTAAAACTGCGCTTCTCAAGATTTTTAAATACTTATTGCTGGCTGCCAATCCTGGCCATAAATCCATCAGTGACACTGCTCTGCAATGGTTTAGGTCTTACCTGAAAGACAGGCGTTGGCATCGCTGATGCCATGTCAGCTGCAACAGTTGTTCACTGTGGGGTACCCAGGGCTCAGTGCTGGGTCCTATCTTAATATATAGTATACTCGGTTAGATTACTGTAATTCCCTACTCCTAGGCATCAATAAACAATCTCTTTCACATCTCCAGCTCATCCAAAACTTTTGGAGTCCGAGCTGATCTATGTCCCTTGCTGCTCCCTGAGATCCTCAAATGCATTGTTGCTGGTTTTCCCTCGGTCCAGACTTATGCAAGTATGGACCGTGCCCTAGCCTTTGCAGTTAGGGCACTCAGACTGTGGAATTACTTGGCTGAGGAAATTAGGGCTGTCTCGTCTTTTAAATCCCTTTAAAAACCTACTTAAACTGGCGTTAGTTCATTTTAGTCTCTGTTTTTTTTATTGTGTGTCCGTCCATCTTCCCCTAGTGTGTCTGCCTTGTTTCCTTGTGTTCTGTCTGCCCCCTCTTGCTCTGCCCTGTTTCCTTTTTGTGGCCCACTTCCCTTTCCCAGTCCAAGGCAGTCCCTCCCCGTTACAAATTGTCAGCCTTCCCTGTTTCCCATTCCCCAATCACTCACACTGGTGTATTTAGTCTCTGTTTTACCCTTCGTTTGTGCTGTTTCATTGTGTGTCCTGCACCCCGTGTAAACCGATTATTCTATGTCTGTATTCCCAGTCTGTATTCCCAGTGTATGTTTTCCTAGCCACTTTTCCTGCCTTGTTGCCTGACCTTTTGTTTGTCTACTGCCTCCCTGGTATTCGACCATTGCCTGCCCTTATGTTGCCCCTGCCTGTCAGACTGAATAAAACCTCCTGAAACCTGAACTTGGCCTGTCTGTGTCTGTGCTCGGGTCTTTAATCCTTTCATCCTGACATAATGAAAAAGCAGGATAGTCTAGTGGTCTAGGCATTGGACTCCCAGCCAAAAGGTAGCGGTTAGAGCCCCAGAGTTGGTCTACCTGTAAGCATCCTTGAGAAAGATGCCTAACCCCTATTTGCTCCATGTAATAGTAATTGCATCATGTAATTGTAAATCGCTTTGGAGGTGTCGAATTCCCAGGCAGAATGTCATGGGGTTGAGCCCCAGAGATGGTCTACCTGTAAGCATCCTTGAGCAAGATGCCTAACCCCTATCTGCTCCTTATAATAGCAGCATATAATTTTAAGTCGCTTTGGATGCTAAATGACCTAATTGTAATTGCATTAGCCAACATTTTGCGTAGGCCCTGTCCAGTCAGATTTTTGATTGGCAAATCAAAAAACATGTTGTCGACGAGAGGATGAAGTATCAAAGAACTGAAAGTGCTTCACAAGGAGTATTGGCCTGACGATCTAGATGTATTGTATGGCGAAATCGAAGGAGAATCTCTCTGCACGCTTTGATATCGACTGTGTTCGCCCAACGGTCAGGGCATTCAGAAGCTTCGTTGACAGTAATTGCAAAGTGCAGATTACGAACATGGGTTTTCACAGATTAACTTAATTTGCACAGAAACCTGAGCCTCCCTCAATGTTTCCACCATAGCTGCTCATTAGAAATATTGTTGGGCCACCCCTGACAAAGTTCAACCCAGTGCCCTATGTCAGTGTGGGAGTGTGGAATTGGTTTAGCCCCCCCTGTCTGTGTGTGGGAGGGAATGTTTGGAGGTGTGGCTCCCGGGACTTTGGGATTGGGAACAGGTGTAAGCTAATGAATGATCTCCTGTCTCCCACAGAAAAGAGACACAGAGCGGACAGCTAGAGAGTGAGAGACGCCAGCAAACGAAGAAGCAGGACCCACTAACAATCATGTCCAAGTACATTTACAGGCAGTGTTTAAGCCCTGTGCGTTTTTATATAATTGTATATGTGGAATAAATCGGTGTGAATCACGAACGTGATCGTTTGGACAGCGCTTTGTATACCACATTTGGCGCCCAAACAGGGACTTGATCAGAACCCGGAAATGGCGGAGCTTGTACCGCCATGGCGGAGTCAGTACGGCGGTTGGCAGACTTCCAGGACCAGCTGAGGCGACCCAACGGCAGTCTGTCACGCACCTGCAGGCGCTGCTCCAACTCGCTGCCCAACTCGAGGAGCTGTGCCTTGCCATAGTAGCGGGGACACACCGGGGGAAAAGCGACCGCCACCCGAGAACTGGGCCGATGGTAAGACTGGGACACACGGCCATCAGCGACAGGAGCCCGAGGTTCCCAACCAGCGTTGAACGGGGACGCACCGTGAGGCCATCAGTGGCAGGAGCAGGAGGTGCCCCATCAGCAGCAGCGGGAGTGGTGGAAGGGGTCCGCAGAAGCGGAGCTGGCAAAACCAGCCAGGGCGGAATCGGGGAACCACCCAGACCGGCGGAGGAAGACAAGGGAAGGTGACGTACCGGAGCCAGATTAGCTCAACGGCGGCCATGGGGGCCCGAGGGAGGGGGGATAAGTCCCAACCCACAGGTAGTCGCTCAATCGCCTGTACAGTGTTGGCGGTGCGGTCAGCCTGGCGACTTCTGCCGAGAATGTCCGCGGATGGAGGTTGGGCAGGTGGTGCGGGTGACGACGCCTCCAACCCCTTATCACGGTCCAGAAGGGACGTACAGAGTTCCGGTACGCCTGTTGTACGCATACAAGGATTTTTTCTTGGTGTTGTTGGTGCATGTCAAACACCCTCCAAATACAAGAATTACAAGACATCAAGTACTAAAATCACAAACAATACAAGTATGTATACACAGTATGTGTATACATACTGTGTATACACAAAAGTAAAAATAAGAAGAGCATTGCAGCTGAGTAAGTACAATGTGCAAATATTCACAGTATGAAACAGGGAAGTCCGAGCTGATCGTTAATGTAACACATAAAGTTATAAATGCAATGACAATGTGACATGTAGAGGCAGAGGTGGAGTGTGGAGAGTGTCAGGGTGGGTTCCGGGCCTTGTTGATAAGGCTAGTAGCGAATGGGTAAAAACTGTTCTTGTGGCGTGAGGTTTTGGTCCTGATGGACCTCAGCCTCCTGACAGAGGGAAGTGTCTCAAAGAGTTTTTGACCGGGGTGGGAGGGATCAGCTACAATCTTTTCCTCAGTCCTGGAGCAATGGCAGATTGCAGCCATTAACTTTCTCTGCAGACCGAATGACATGTTATAGTCTGCAGCGTACCAGATGGTGATGGAGGATGTGAGCATGGACTCAATGATGGCTGTGTAGAAGTGCACCATCATTGTCTTTGTCAGCTGCCGCAGGAAGTACATCCTCTTTTGTGCCTTCTTGATGAGGGAGCTGATGTTCAGCTCCCACTTGAGGTCCTGGGAGATGATAGTTCCCAGGAAGCGGAAAGACTCCACAGTGTCAATTGTGGAGTCACAGAGGATGATGGAGGCAGGTGAGGCTAAGTTCTTCCTGAAGTCCACAACCATCTCCACTGTCTTTAGAGCATTGTGCTCTAGGTTGTTTTGGTTGCACCAGGTCACCAGATGGTCAACCTCCCATCTGTAGGCGGACATGTCACCATCTGAGATGAGTCCAATGAGGGTGGAGTCGTCTGCGAACTTCAGAAGCTTGACGGACTGGTGACTGGAGGTGCAGCTGTTAGTGTACAGGGAGAAGAGCAGAGGAGAAAGAACTCAGCCCTGGGGGGATCCAGTGCTGATGGTCTGTTAGTCGGAGACGTGTTTCCTCAGCTTCACATGCTGCTTCCTGTCAGACAGAAAGTCAGTGATCCACCTGCAGGTGGTGTAAGGCACACTAAGCTGGGAGAGCTTCTCCTGAAGCAGAGCCAGGATGATGGTGTTAAAGGCAGAGCTGAAATCCACAAACAAGATCCTGGCATAGGTTCCTGTGGAGTCCAGGTGCTGGAGGGTTTAGTGGAGGGCCAAGTTTACTGCATCGTCTAAAAACCTGTTGGCTCTGTAGGCAAACTGCAGAGGAAAAACCAGCATATACCACCCCCAAACTGATGGGCTAATGGAAAGGCTACACCGAACCCTATGATATGGAAGTTTGTTTACGAAGATAGTCTTAATTGGGATAAGTGGTTAGAACCTCTCATGTTTGCAGTCCGGGAGGTGCCCCAGGCCTCCATGGGGTTTCCCCCTTTGTACTGCTGTTTGGCAGAACAAGACCTTCCCTGTTGGCCTTTGTATCTTAACTATTTAAGCAAGAGTCTCCCCATTGTTGTCAGATTGAGGTTGGTGGAGCATTGCCAATGCGAAGCTACTGTCACGACCCTGCCTGTTCCCTGGTCTTGTCTCTTGTTTTCCTTTAAGTCTGTATCCATGTTCCCCTAGTGTGTATGTCTGTTTCCTGTGTTCTCCTTGGCCCCGCCCTTTCTCCGCCTCATCTCCTTGTTGGGTTCTTCCCCTCGTTGTGCCTTCACCGCCCTCACCTGTGTCTCGTTCCCTCCAAGTGTACTTAGTCTCTGTCTTACGTGTCTCAGTGTTGGTTCGTCTGTGTTAGTACCCTGTTGTCACCTGTTGTCTTTGGTTCGTGTTCCCGTATGCCATGCCATGCCTTGCCTTGCCTTGCCTTGCCTTGCCTTGCTGTGCCTCGCGTAAGTTTTGTTTTCGTCCTGGCCTTTTTGCCATGTGTTTGAGTTTTGGACTGTTCCCGTTTTCCCCCCCGTTGTGGATGAAGTTTCAGTTATTTAAATATCCTGAACACCACTGCCTGCCTGTCTGCCTTTGGTTCACTCCACATAAAAACACTAACAGCTACACGTCTTTCTCCCATTGTATTATTAATAAACATGTTTCTTGATTTTCACCTTGAAGCACGGACTGGTCTTAGTTGGTTTGTGGTCAATTTTTACCATCAGTAATGATAGGGGCGGAGCCAAACAGATTTACCACATCAACCTCCTGAAATTATGGACAGATGCAGTGCCTGTGTCTTTAGTGACGTCGGTGAGTGAGAGAGACAAGTTGGGGCCTGAGGTTACAAAATCGAACCCATCAACCTCACTCTAGTTAAGTGACCGTCTCTCGCCGACACAACGGGCAGATGTAGCAGAGCTACAGCAGCGTTTTGCAGAGGTGTTTTCTCCCCTACCGGGACGCACAACTCTCATGCAGAACCATATTGACACCAGTCTGGGTGTGACAGTTCGTACACGGCCCTATCGACTTTCGGCACACAAAAGAGAGGATGCGTAAAGAATTAGGCCATGCTAAAAATGGGAATAATAGAAGCGTCTCGTGTAGTCCCATTGTTCTGGTGGTTAAGATGGATAGGAGCCTCAGGTTCTGTAACCGATGCCCCGGGTAAACAAGCTTCTGGACTGGCTTGGCACGGCTTGCTTTTTTACGACACTTAATTTAACCAAGGGCTACTGGCAGATTCCCATGTCTCTAGAGTCCAAGGAGAAAACGTCCTTGTCCACTCTGTTTGAGCTGTTCCCTTTCAACGTGCTTCCCTTCGGATTGTTTGGGGCCCCGGCCACTTTCCAGTGGTTGATGGACAGAGTACTGCGTCTGCATGCCTACATTGACAAAGTCATTATCCACAGTGACACCTGGGAGCAGCAGGTGGCCACCGTGCTCGAGTCCCTCAGGCAGGCGGGCTCACGGCCAACCCGAAGAAGTGCGAGGTAGGACGGAGGGAGGTACGGTATCTGGGGTACCACCTGGGTGCCGGGCAGATGCGCCCACAGGTAGATAAGACCGCAGAAACTGTTGCCTGCCTTCGCCCAGAGTAAAAAAAGGCAAGGCAGTTCTTGGGGCTTTCTGGGTACTACAGGCAGTTCATAGCGGGCTATGCAGACCTGGTCAGCCCCTTGACTGACCTGACCCGCAAGTGTGTGTCAAATCCGGTCCAGTGGACGGAGCAGTGCAAGGGGGCGTTTGAGCAGGTAAAACGGGCTCTCTGTGGGGAACCACTCCTCCACACACCTAACTTCTCTCTCCCTTTCACATTGCAGACAGACGTGTCGGTCAGAGGGTTGGGGGATGTTTTGTCCCAGAAGGTGGAGGGGGTTGACCGCTCTGTGGTGTACATCAGCCTCAAGTTGACGGAACGGGAGACCAGGTACAGCACCATAGACTGGCGGTGCCTGGCCATCCGGTGGGCAGTCGGAAGCCTACATTATTATCTCTTGGGATGCTCAATCGACCTTTGCTCGGACCACGCGCCTCTCCAGTGGCTCCACCGCATGAAGGACACCAAAGCTGCCTTGCTCTCCAGCCGTTTAAGTTCAAGGTGATCCACAAGCCGGGGGCGCAGACGGTCGTGGCTGACTTCCTCTCTCTCCCCCAAGGGGGTGGAGGTTGGCTAGGCCAGATGTAGCCCCGGCCTGAATCGGGCGGTGGGGATATGTGGGAGCGTGAGCGTGGTTTAGCCCGAGCGGAGAGACGCCAGCAAACGTGGAAGCTGGCGAGACGTGCATTTTTCTTTAATTGTATATGGGGAATAAATCGGTGCAAAGCACGAATGAACAGTCACCTATCAAGTGGACAGCGCATTGTATACCACAGTCAGGTCATGGATCGACAAAATACATCGAAGTGCCATTGACACAAAGAGCAAAGATAGGAGAAGCCAGGAGGACACGGGGAATGAATATATGACAAATTAAATCCAACATTTTGTCTAGCCTAATAGGGTAAGTCTAATGAATTTCCATATTTACAATTTGATTTGGTAGCCCAGAATGGTTTGTGTTCTGTAGGCCCTATAAATTAGTGCGCAGGTAGGCCATGTTTTGAAATAATAATTTATATAGCCCATTTATGTGTGTCCGTATTAAAAAGGCGACGGAGCTATAGTGTAGGCTATGCCATCCTACAAAGTTAACTGCACCGCGCTCCAGTACTCCAGATTACCGTCGTCGTTGCTCCTCCCCGTGGTCACTATGGGCACCGGCACCTAATAATTTAAGTGCTGAAGGCAGTGCTTAATTTATTAAGCACTGCCTTCAGCACTTAAATTATTCTGATCTCATGTACGTACACAGAGAGATGCTCAAACATACACAAATATACAAGCAATACACTGGGAACTCCAGAGAATAAGCTTTTTACAAATTTCTGCTTATCGTTATGCTGGTGTGGGCATGTGGTTGTTGAGAAGGGGGGGTTCACACATTGCTATTTCTTATCGGTGTTGCTTTTACAACAGAAATTACAACCGTAAGAGTAACAAAGTTGCTTTCAAAAATATATGTAGCGGCCAGCCAAGCGTGCTTTATACATTCATGGTGTATGATAGCCACATTTATCAAGGCATCGATCTTGGTTTATTCTCCTGTACAGAGTTTCATACAAAAGCCTCGCTGGACTTCTTCCCCTCTGCAGAGAGGAGGCTTAATAAAGAAGTTATTGGATGAATTCATCTATAAAGTTGCCTGTGCTGGTCCAACCCAGCTAGGGCTCACCTGCCCTTTGCTTTAGCTGTTCTGCGTGATGGTTCTAGATGGTGAGGTGAGATAGAAGAATGATTAAAAATTAATTCATCAGAACACAGTCTGCAGAAAGGTGTAAGAAAATTCTCTCCTCCAAGTGCCTCTGCACCTCTTATATGCTATCTCTTCACATCTTGCCTGCCTATCTTTGTAGCTCACCGCTTCTCTCTAACTTCTCTTTTCCTATTTCCGTTGTTCAGCACCTCCTATCTACCCTTTTCCCTTGCCTCAATTGCAGTTTTTGAATCTGTGACTCCTTCTATCCCCCCACCCAACACCAATCCACTGCAACTGCCTGACCTCCCCCGAGGAATGGACAAAATACAATTTCCCTTCAACTGACATTTCTCCAAATTCAAAACTTCACCCGGCACCGAAAAAAAGCTGACCTACAGCTGAAGTGAAATATCTCTGCTGACCCACGTATACCCTACGTAACGATCACCACGCCCTGCTGCCTCAGCACGTTTGTTTGTCCATCTACTGTAGGTATGGCTTTGTTCTAGGGCTGTACAAACACAATTGTGTTACGGTTTATGTTCGTCAGTCTTGATCGGTGTTGGTGCCACAAGAATGAATACCCCCACACAAATTCTGCATTTCGACAATTTCACCACTTTTCTGTCCCGGCTGGCTGTTCAAGTCTCTGCTCTCTCCTTCGCTGTGCTTTCCCTTCTCCTCCTCCTTCTCCATCATACGTCTCTCCTTTTTATCTCTCTGTCTGCCTCTCTCTCCCCTCCATCATCCCTCTCTCCGCGGAGCTGCCGGCAGAGTGGCTGCCTTTTAAATGGCCCACTCAGTGCAGTAAAATGACTCGCTTATCATCAAGGTCTATTCCATGATGTAGTCGTTACAAACACGGGTGAAAAAAAACTCTCATCACACACACACACACAAGCATATGCAACAGACATATGCAAGCTAATTGTGCATGGGCGTGCATGCAACACACAAACACGCAGCCCCCCATGTAAATAGACACCCCAACCTTACACAATACACTTACACCAACATGTGAATCTGGTCACTTTTTATCATGTAAAATTCCTTATTCGATCATTTCTTTATTGTATGGTCTACCAACCCCCCACCCCCCATACATACAGTATTCCCAATTATATCTGTAATAATCAAGCCTGTCTCTTCTGTCTTAATACTAAATTCTATACTGGCACCGTGATGTGCATGAAGCCAGCGTGATGCTATTTTCTTTTAATGTCAGAATCCCTCAAAGAGTAAAAACACACATTTACAGGAAGCGGAGTGCCGTCCAATACCGGTGCTAAAAGCAAATGGTTAGTTATACACTTGGCACGTTGTCTTTCATTGTAAGAGGCAGGATAGTCTAGTGGTCTAAGTGTTGGACTCCTAGCCAGAAGGTCATGGGTTTTAGCCCCAGAGTTGGCCTACCTTAGTAAGCATCCTTGAGCAAGATGCCCCTATCTGCTCAATGTAATAGCAGCATGTAATTGTAAGTTGCTTTGGATAAAAGCTAAATTATATAATTCTAATTGTAATTGTAAGAGCACACAAAAAATTAGAAATGGCTGTCGTATTTCAATAAATAAGTGCCGAATTACACCTGAAGAGAGGTGAAAATGTGTCAAGGAATGACGAGCTGTTTGAAATTGCTTTTGGCGTCTTCCACGAATGTCTTGCTTTCTTGGTAAAAAGGTGTTATTGGAATCCTAATGACAGGCAGCCCACACCCGCATATGTGTTCTTGGTAAACAACGTGTCACCCCTGCTGCACAGTGGTAATTCCTATATTCCAGCACCGCTGGAGAGGACAATTCCACCAGAATGCCCTCGCCACACTTAATTTCTCATCACTTTTCACCCCCCAACAAGGACAACAGACAGAATGGGTAAGAATGACGGGTGATATCCTTCAAGAGGTATATAATGTGGACACACACAAATGGTTAGGATAAAAATTAAATTGAATTATTTGCTTTTCTCACACTTACTATGCAAACACATGAACACTCACACACAGAGCTACACAAACATTGCTGGTGCTACATAAAATGGAATGCTCACATTAAGAGCTTGGATTGACCGCCTCCATTAAACTGCAGTCCATCTCTGAAAAACCTGGGTGGAAACGAGACCGAGGGTGGGGGCGAAAGTCTTAAATGACCATAATCCCTTTCCCAATCTTTTCTCACTCCTCATCTCATCTCCAGGCTCGCTTCTGTCCTCTCAATTTCTCCCCATTTGTCCAAGTCAAAGTCGGCCTGTATGGAAAATATGTACCCTTCAATGTGAAGTAACAACATACACAACCTTCGAATGCCTAAGAAATACACAAAAGGGGACCTCGGTTAGAGTAAATTGGCATGTAGTACTCCCCCAACTGGGAGTTTTGAGTCTGTACTGTAATTCCTGCTGGCCTGTATATGCCTAAATGGCATGGCCCCTTCCCTTTGTTTAAAATGGCAGGATTATATGAAGCTTTAAAACATTCCTATCAATTAGCGTTTGTCCGGGAAAATGCTTAGGGCAGCAGAACTGCAACTCGGTGATTCAACTTGTCATCTTTTATATATATTGGCGTTTCCTGGGCACATGCCACTGGACCCCATTAGTTAGACGTGGAATCTATAGTTTTAGACGTGGAATTATAGCAGAGGAGTAAAGAGTAAACTGGGGGTGAAAGCTTGAATGAGAGGTCGGCCATTTTGCATGATGATGAGATCTGTCAAGCTCAAGGGTCCTAGCGGAGCAGTTGTAAAAGTGTTGGATTAGAATTAATACAGTAGTAGTGATGGAGGCTGTTGTCAATTAAGACCAATTAATCAGCTCCTCTCATTCCCTTTAACAGCAGAACCCTCTCAGCGAACTGCCAATTTCGTAATAGACGGTGAAAGTTCAGACCGGCAGCTTCTCATGGGAGGAAAATTGTGTCAAAAGTTATGTCCTTGTTTGGGAGGTGCACAGTCGTCAAGTTCGCAAATATGGCACCTCTATTAAATCACCATACAAATGTATATACAGTATTTTGTTTTTGTGATTAAAAAGGTTAAGGACAGTAGTCATTAGTTACATTTTTCACAAAATAGGCCAACATAACATACATAAATGTGGCGTGTTGGATTTTGGATAAGTCTGTGCTTAGTGCACCTTCGCCTAAAGTCCGGAAACTACCACACAACCCCTGCGTCTGTGCTAAGAGGTCGTCTGACCATCTCATGGACCAATATTTGGTTTTATTTGACACCTGATTTTGATTGACACACCCTTTAGTGCGCCCCCACCCCCATTTTGGCGTAAGCGATGTCAAGGCTTGCCAGGAAATTAGCAAACGCGCCCAGGCAAGAGAAAAACCACCCTGCACCCAACTAAATTCTAATTACGTCTGTTAGCGCTACCGCCTGCCTTGCGCTGTAATTACAAGTGATTATATAATTCTGAACATACACCTTTAAAGATATAACCATTCAATCCTCAAAGTGGGACTTTTGGCGGGTTTAGCAGAGCACTTACCAAAGTGAATTACAGTGAATAGTCACAAGTATAGGGAAGTTAGTAAAGGATTGCTTAGTGCGACTTTAAACCCAAGCTTGTTTTCCCCAAATATAAAAGTATTGGTTTTTAACAGAATGGGTTTGGAACCCACTCCAAGTTCAGGCCTGTCAAGTAGCACAGCAGTTTAGAAATAACCTGTATTGTGGACATTGTTCTGTGCATGCATTTGTGCACATGCTAAAAGACACCCTCAATTTCCATCATTTATACTCAACATCTCCCAAGGCTCTCTTTTATCTGGTCGACCAACTGACACTTGGTGGCTTGGTTGATGCCCACATCGCTAACCTCGAAGAATAAGTCATTGTTGAGAAGGTCACTTCACAGAAAAGTAATGAAAATGGTTTCATAAGAGAACGTCCAAGGCTTTTGACCTGTGCTCCAGTCAGTAGCTGCTGATTCAAGCTATTGAAGTACAGTACAGTGTGGACTCCACAGATACTATTCAGGTCACATGAATAAGGAGAGTTGCCCCTGCCATTGTCACCATTTCAAGAAGTTAAGATGCCAGCCTCCTGTAGTGCTGCCTATTTACAGGAATGTCAAGTCGGGAATTTCAGCGTGTTTGCACACAAGTACGCTGTCATTCTTCTACTTGTTTTACAGCTACAATCTCAATCTCTACAAGTGTTCTCTATAAATGTCCATGTGGCCATACGCTACCTTTTTTTACCTGAACTGAAAGTGCTATCTTGTAGCTTCAAAATGCATGATAATGTATGTCAAAAATACATTACACCACTAAAATAGACTTCTGTTTTCCATTATCCCATTGAATGACAAAATATGTAATTGAATGTAACATGAACGTTCTCCGGACATGGTAGCCTGCATAGAACAGATTATTTCTAGAGCACTATTAATGACAGTCACACAAAGACTTACAGAAGGTCAGGTATCATTGCCCAACATCTAACTTGGAAGACAAAGTTGGAACAACGGGAGCGCCCCCACCCCTCTGCTCTAGCTCGCCGGTGTAACCACCGGCCGGCAGCCGTTCAGTCTCTCAGCACACCCCAATTGCACACACCTATCCCGCATCTCCCCATCACCGCGCTCTCTATATAGCCGGAGAGCGGGTGATGAAGAGTTGTTGGTTATTGTTTCTTTGCTCACCACGCTACACTTTGTGTTTGCTCGCTTTCCTGCATCTTGGATGATCAATCTACGCTTGGATCGTTTTTTTGAGCTGTTTCTTCGTGAGTTCTGTTTCTGCACATGCACTTAAGCCATTCGCGCTGGGACAAAAGTGAAATTAACCTCAAGTGGGGCCAGTGTGAGTATACGTGGGTGTTCGCAAGTGGAATGCCAATATGCCAATATTCAATAAATAAATAAATATTGCTATGAAATAAATCCTGAAAAGAATAAATGAGGCAATAAACAAACACGTTTTTATTTCAAAATAACGTTTTTCAAAAGATTAGTTTTATTTATCTCAGGGGACTTTTATTTCCATTTGTTATATTCAAATTAATGGGTTGTGTTCATCTCAGGTGTCTCAGATGATCGATGTTCAGCCATGCCTCACTATATAGCCTACTCTAGCCTTCTAAAATACACGTTACAGAATGACTGACTGTTACGATGTATGTCCGGTGTACTGCTGTCTGTTCTCTGCAGGTCTTGGGAGGTTGGTGTACACAGCTGATTCCCATTGGCAATCAGCGGTGGGGAGATACAAAAGGTGCAGAGAGCAGGGAGTGCGGGAGAGGAGAGCGTGGCAACCGGGAGGTTGCAGTCAGAAGGCGTACTGTACAGGGACATACTAAGGGGCGT
>JAODLI010034908.1:0-18923 GCA_027575585.1 Percopsis omiscomaycus | reverse complement strand
TGCCCCCCCCCCCCCCCCCCCCCCCCCTACACACACACAAAACATTAGCGCGCCGTCAAAACACTCACGGTCTGGATTTGGACAATCGTCGCCCATAAAAAATTACTTACCTTACCATATGATAAACTCTGTCCGGGGAGCTCGTGCACGTGCAGACTAAACAGAACCACTGTCTTGAGAGAGAGAGGACAAGAAGACAAACAAACAGAGGGGAGACAGAGAGAGAGACATGGAGCGAGCGAGAGAGAGAGAGAGAGAGAGAGAGAGAGAGAGAGAGAGAGAGAGGTCGGACAAAGCGGGTCACGCTGCTCAGCGTCGTGTTACCATGCGGGAACAGGGGAGCCCACCCTCACCCTCCCCATCAAAAAGGTAGGGGGGGGGGCTGTACAGGGTGGTGGGGTGTACAGAGTTACCCACGTGAGCCAGAAAATAACCCGCCAATTCTGGAGACTTGCGCAGTGGATCCGAACTTTTAAAAAGGACCACTTGGGATTCGCCTCTCGGGACGAAGACTTCTCCGCGACTTCCCGACAGACATGGGAAAGTATAGGGATCGAACGAGCGCGGTGAGGTGGTCTGCACGCTGTCTGCGCGCGCCCATGTTGGGGAGCAGACTATGGTCTGGGGACAGAGTCAGGTGCAGTTGGGCGGCGACTGGGATTAAGAATTCTAAGAGAGCCGTTATTGTCACAAGGAACCGACTGTTTGTCCGACTGTCTTGTGCTGCTGCTTTTCCCCTCTGTGTATCTCTTAGTGTCTCTCTCTCCCCAAATCCCAGCAGTGTGCTATTGACCCGCATTGACGTCATTGAGTCATTAGGTATCCCTTAGAAACACTGACATTCAAAAATAGTATCAAATTAATTCAGCCGACAAGGAGAGAGGGTGGGGCCAACTGGTGGGGTTGGGGAAACGGTGACGGGGAAGAAACTGTTAGGGGGGGGAACGCTGAAGGTCTGAGCGGTTTCCTGCTTTCAAAGCCCGCCTGGCTGGAAACTGGACCAAGCCTTTTGTGTCAGAGAGTATAAAAGATAAATAAAAACACCCGTTCCTTCTTTCCTTTCCTTCCATCCCTTTATCTAAAAATATCGCCCCCTGACCATGTTGAAAACATTCCCCCCATTTAACCCCGGGCCACAGAAGTAGGTATTCTAGAGCATCACACGAGAGAGTAGGCCTAGGCTAACCTAACGTTAAAGATACAGACAGGACAAAGCAAACGGCTGAAAACTAAGAGTTAGTGTGGACAAAACACCAACTGCTTGTATATTTATTCCTAATGTGATATATTTTCTGCTAGTAGCCACAAAGCAATTTTTGTTGATAAAAGCATATCAGCAGGTTAGACAAAAGCGCCAGTGCAGCGGGTAGCGTTGCTGGCTTTGCCAAGACTAGAATTAATGCACTTAGGCCTACAGTTCAATTGATTATGCTCTGAAGATGTTATACGTCTGACTGGACAGAAATAGCCTGGTTGCGCCTCTAATGCAAACCTGCCAAGTGACGATTTGGAGTTGGCGGGTGCGGCCCGTGGTTCTGCAGCGTGCATGAGCACAAGATGCAAACAAAACGAACCAAACAAAACATATAGGCCTACACATTATAGCATAGACGTCAGAGGCCCTTACTGTTTCCCTCACAAGAACACTTACGGTATGTGCACCGGGGTTTAAAGTTCCGTAATATTCATGAAAAGTATGGCTACACACTCCCGTTGCTTTTTTCTGTCTGCAGAAAGTTACTCTCTCCCCTGTGTGTGCGTGCGTGTGTGTGTGTGTGTGCGTGTGTGTGTGCGTGCGTACGTGCGTGCATGTAAACACTTCACCATTTATGATTCATCTACCGTGGAATAGAGGGAAACACATTTGAAATGTCGTAGGATGCACAATCTCACGTTGCATTTAGCACTATAAACCTTGCGGTTTTTGTTGACAGAATTGTTCGACGAATATAGTCCTACTAAAAAGGTTTTGGGCGCGCGCATTTGTGGAGGAAGTGGCTATAGTCAACAACAGAGAAGAAGGATGTTTTGTTTAGGCCTCCTATAGGTTGGTAGAACAAAATTCCAAAGAAGAAACACGCAATGGCCTATAAGATGGAGATAAGATAGGAGGAGAAAAGACGTCATCAATCAGGAGTCACGAAGCACTCAGAGGTCAGTGCCAAGGATGGAGAGAGAGGGGGAGGAGGGGGGGATAACAGACAACTGAATAAACCCACAGCGGTGAAAATAAATAAATATAAAAAGAAGCTCTCACACTCTGACCCCAGATAAATAGAGAGGGAAAGAACAACAGTGGGACTGAGAAAGAGAGAGACAGACAGACAGACACATCAAAATGACTAAGACATTCTGACCGTGGAAAAAACAGGATGCTGTCTCCATCAACACATAAATACTAACTTTATATTCCGTAGGTGAGGCAAGTCATTGCTTGCCAAGCGTGTCAACCGGTCTATATTGAAAATGTCTTCCAAAATATTTGCCTTGGACATACGATGATCCAAGTCCTTTCCACTTGGACCTTGAGTGTGCCTGTGTGTGTGTGTATGAGCGCACGCTTGTATACACAGGTCCTTTTAATTTGTTTGATGTCCCCTCCCATCTGCCATGTGGCTTTCCATTCCGTCTCGTAGCCTACCGTGCGACGCATATGTTAGTCTTTCTAGGAAACACGACGGTGTTTTGGGCATTGTTTACTATTGGCCCCCAGTGGACGAGGATGAGCACTAACGGACGCACGGACAGCTTTGTTTGAATTTCAAACCCAGATTTAAGGAACCCTGGGTCCTCCACTCCCTCCCCTTATTTATTTTTCCACCTCTCCAACCTAAATGATGTCAATGGAAGAAGAGCTATATGCTATTTATAGACCGCGATCACCACTTACATACAACCCCTCCCCCCACAGCCAGCATCACGTGGTGTAGCTGGGCGAGCTCTGCTGCACACAATAACCACCTCAAGAGAAGTCCGCATGCATGAATAGAGGCGCTGAATATTTATGAACGGACGTGTGCACCGGCTTTGTCACATGTACTTCGTGCACGTACACACACACACTTCCCCACACGCACGTGTGTATGCGTGGGCGTGTTAGCGGATTGCTTCTCTCTATCGATGCGTCCAAAACATCCATGCTTGGTAATTGCCCTCGCAGCCACACGGCAACAAGCCTCCCCATTGAGAAGACCGGGGTCCGTGTCTTTTTCTTTTTGTCATTCATTCATGCATTCATTCATTATTTCACTCATTCATTCATGCTATGAAAGGCCGTCGTGTGCTCTACTGCTTGGGTAAGGCACGGGTGAGTCGTGTTTTTGCGCGTGCGTGTTGAATAGGTAGGGTGGGGGTGGTCTAAGTCTCGTAACATGCCAAATCTCTCTGGGGACACACAGTACATAGTGTTCCCTGGATATGAGTTTTAGGGGCTTTGTGCATAGCTCTCTCTCTCTCTCTCTCTCTCTCTCTCTCGACATTAACATGCTAGATTACGTAAGGACGAATTTTTTTAAACGTCTTCTATTTCTGAAATGTATTCATGATAAAAATAGCTCCACAACACACACCCACGCAGCTAGCATGCACCACCTCTCTGCGTTAAATGTTAATGTTTTATATTTAAACGGCAGTAGGCTAGGTTACTGACCGCGAAGTCTTCGCTTCACATCTACTCAAGACAATTTATTGTATTCGGTTACTAGGAATTGATGTGTGGGTTTAACCGCGCTGTTGTCCACATCTATATAATTAAAGGTTGCACTGGGATGTTATATAGCCTATATAACTCTCTGTGTACATTCACGGCAGTCACACGTGCAACAGCCACTGTGCGCTCCTGCTGAGCTTGGCATCCTAACATTCACTGGCTGCTATATTTAGTCGCGCCTCGCGGTGCTGTTACTATTCTTAGCCTTGAACATGAGGGGGTGGATTGGGTGTTTTTTTATGAAAAGTTCCTATTTCACAATGGATTATTTCGCCAGGTAGATTCCGACCTGTTGACTGACAATTCAAGCTGTACGCACAAATAGTACGTGCCCTGACTCACACGCACGCACGCACACACGGCACTGTTGGGGCCGTCACGATTCCAAACACGAAGAGCAAAAACATCTTAGCTCACTTGAAAATTCTGGGCATTGGTAGCCTATACACCACGGGTAGCAAACCACCATGCGGAGGTCAGTGTAAACGTTGCACTCAGTGACTTCCCCTGTTAGGAAAAGCCTTTCCGAAGCCAACACCCGAAGCCAAATTCCCTACAGGCCTGAGTCATTGGACCACTCCACAACGAATAATAATTGTGCTGCAATTATATCAAAAAATCTGTTTTTAGTAGGACAAGCCATTGTACCATACAATTGACTCTGTTGAAACGAAGTGGATGCGTCATTTGAGTTCAGTACCATGGATAGTTCACAGCATAACAGTCTAAAACCCCGTAGGGTCGGTACAGCACTTCTCTTTCTCTGTGATGTTTGTGCGTAGGCCTACGTGCATGCCCGGGCGCTCACTGCTGGCTGTTTTAGGAAATACCTGCTCAATATCAATGAGCATAAGGTGGTTGATTACATAGACATGAATATAAAAAGCGAGGATTGGAAACATTGTGCAGATCTTAAAACTAAAACTAGCAGCTGGGTTTTAATTGAAACCCTGTCCTGCTAGCAACCAGTTCAGTTCTGACAGAAACCTACTTTTGATAACCTTACCGTCCTTGTCAAATACAGAGGGCTGCCATATGTTCGACCACGTGCCGTAACACAGCCAGCAATACAAAGAGAGACAAAAAGACATCAGGAAAGCATTCGGTGACTCGTTTTGAAGGGATAAAAATAGATCAGGTTGCCCTGGGACGAAAAACTGGTCTGCTTCGCCCTCTAGTGTTTAGATTTTGTTATGACAATTCAGTCTGTTAGTCGGGTCGTTTTCTCAGTGTCTTCCTACCACAAAACTGGTAGACCTGTAGTTGCTTACAGCGTACAGCCCTACACTTGAATGCGTATATTAAACAAAACATAGCCTACCGGCGTTAATGTTGTACATTTATTGGATGCACATAATACCAATTTTAGCTATCATAAGCACAGTATAGGCATAGCCCTATATATATTATGGAATGAAACTGATTTGGGCGAATTTTGTGCATGTTTTCTGTGCACAATCTAAACAAGCATCAATTAGGCCTACCTATGTGACCACGCCCAACTGAGAGAGTTCGGGAAGAGCTGACTGCAGAGTGAAGGAAAAGCAAACAAGTGATCAGCAAGTGGGAACTTCTATGAGACTGTTGGAAAAGCATTCCAGGTGACTACCTCGTGAAGCTGGTTGAGAGAATGCCAAGACTGCAAAATTGTCAAGGTAGGCTACATTTTTGCTATTTTATACTAAAATATATTTGGATTTATGTTGGAAATGTTTTATTTAATAGTTTTGATGTCTTCACAATATTTCTACTATGTAGGAAATTATTTAATAGTTGTGTCGAAACTTTTGACGGTAACCTAGACATTGGTCTATTTTGCTGCATTTATGAGCAACGGGTATTTAACATTTTTACATTTCTTTGTTGCCATCACTGTCAGCCCATTCAGATTTTCTACAGCAGACATACGGACCTTATAAACCCTCATACACACACGTGCACTTGTTAGGTTCAATCGAGGGAGGTGGCAGAGAGAAAGAGCGCGCATGACCAAACGTGCAGGCGCATATTTCAGTGTGTGTAACATAAAAATTCTCTAAACATGGCCGCGGCTATTTTTAGTCTTTTCAATAATTGAGCGGTCGATTCTACTCCTTGCTACTTCAAAGTGGGCCCCCATCCCTCCCTATATTACAGGCTTAAATGCCTACAGCCCATATCGTGGAGTAACATTACCCTCTCCTCTGGTGTAAACGAGAGGGAAAAAAAGGAAATGAAAATTAAGACAAGCTGCAAAAATAGTCAGGTTCCCAAATTGGACAGTGACAACATTGTAGGTTCTGTAGCCTATACTTCTCCACAATTGATATGAAACTAATAAAATAGCCTAGTATAGACCCTGAGCTTTAATTTGAAACTATTTCAGTCCGTTTTAGGGGACCAATATAAGTGGACAGTCTTCAATCTCGTCTTCTGCAACTTAAACCCAGGTTGGGTGATTGACAGGGCCACTTTCTTTTCCTGAAAAACTCCTTGGTTGCTTTAGCAGTGGTAGGTTTGGAGTTGTCCTGCTGCAAGGTGAAATGCCATCCATAGTTTTGAAGCAGTCGGCTCTGAGCAGATGCAATGTTTCTATCCACTCATCAGTAAAGACAAGTGAGCCAGTTCCACTGGCAGCCATACTACCTCCA
Organism: Percopsis omiscomaycus; assembly: GCA_027575585.1. Classification (NCBI taxonomy): domain Eukaryota; kingdom Metazoa; phylum Chordata; class Actinopteri; order Percopsiformes; family Percopsidae; genus Percopsis; species Percopsis omiscomaycus. Next base: position 12,584 of record JAODLI010034908.1, on the reverse strand, counting down.
CCATGTTTCACAGATTAAGTGGTATGCTTTGGCTTAAGCAATTCCTTTTTTCCACAATTCCTTCCATTACTCTGGTTCAGGTTAATCTTGGCCTTATGTTAACAAGACTTTATTCCTGGAACAGTACATTTTTTGTAATGTAAACTTTTGAGCAAACTGTACCCTGGGATTGTTGTTCTGAAGACTTACCTGAATCTTGTGTGAGTGAAGTGGTGCCAGAGTACGTTTCTCAATGACACCTCCTACGTTTAGGCGTTCACAACCAGTTCACATCTGTATTCTTCCGTTATCTACTAGTGGTTTTCTGTGGTCTACCGGTTCATTTGCTACTGCTTACCTCACCTGTGCAACACTGCAGTGACCAAACCCCTACTTTGTCAAATACACAGATCCATCGTGCAAGAGTTGAGTTGTGTGGGGAAGAGATCCAAGTTACCATAACACTTTACAAATTTACAAACTTTTTGATTAAAAATGTGGGAAGCTTTCTTCAGTCAACAAGTTGGCCTAGCAGTTTAACTAAACCCAAGTACTGAAAGAAAAAGACAAAAGATGAGACTACCAAAAGGTTTATGATAAAAATTCAATGGAAACATTGATTCATACAAAGGAGCAAGGTTCAGCCAATTGAATAGAAGCTCTTAAAATAAAAAGGACTTAAGATTAAATAAAAAGGTAGAAAGAATGCAGTCAATGTAACAACAAGCATTGCCCCCCCCTTACCAACAGTCTGACAAAAATAATCAGTTAAAACTTGTCAGTTTTTTAGTTCCACAAAAATACTCAATATCTTAAAACAAAAATAAAAAAAGGTCACATGGATGAAGGGTAACCATCACGGCTGAAAACAATGTAGCAGGAGAGAGGGTTGGAACGGAAGTTAAGAGTCCTGGCCTGTTCTGACTTAAAAAAAAAAAAAAAATCCACTTCCTGGACGCATGCTTGAGAAGGCAGTTGTGAGGACAGTGGTATGTTGAGGATCCTGACATTTTGCAGTGTAGTGGGGGCCAAAAACAAAAATAATTTTTTTAAATTATCTCAGTAGATCCGGCCCCGGCTCCTGCTGCCTCTGGCTCCAAACCCGCGCCCCCGGCCACCCCTAAAGCCGCCGCGCTGCTCTGGAATCAGATACATCTATGTTACAGAATGCCAAAATACATCTAGACTGAAATATTTGAGGCAATTTCCTGTTTGGATCCATTGCAGTTTCTGTGACCCCCATTTAAAACATGGCATCTTGTATACAGATTAGATTGAGGCACCTGGCATCAAGATGCTGCCCCCAGTGACCACTTGAAATCCGCTCAATATTCAAATAACCATAGTAAACACTTGGGCTGCATAGACCTGGGAAGTCGTATGTCATTTTCAGGAGGTGCCCTTGACTAAATAAGGATTTCTGGGCCTAATTTTTCCATATGAGAAAAAAAAATGAATGGCGTTTTCAATAATTGCCCATACCGGTCTGATCAACTCATGTGTAGCAAACATACACGTTTTGTCAAAAGGCACAGATTCCCACTGGATAAGACTTGTGCTTGTCAATTAAGCGACCGTTAAATAGTCAAAGCATTTTGCTACATGCAAGCAATTACTTCAGCGCTTATAAAACAGCAGCCAATGTAAAGCCCCTGTAGCGTTACCATAGCAACTTAATTTTAGCAGTTAGCAAACATTACTTGCAAACAAAGACCAACATATCTGAAAAGTATGTTAAAAGGTCAATTTATTTGCCAATAAATTAACATAAGCCCAAAACAAATTGTGACGCTTTCTTGTTCATGCTTACAGAGGGTCACAAACTATGAAACAGCTGAGACAAGTTTTCAGCGACAGTGTTGGCGTGCCAAACGTGTGGTTACAATCTGACCACGTCCAACTGTTTGGTAAACATTAATCCAATACTTCACTCTAGACAAGCGCTGGATAGCTAAAACGCAAACACTGGAGGGGAAAAAACAAAATATACAAATAAAAATACTAAAGTAATTCTCACCATAGCTGCCGATGGTGGCACTATATTTGCCACTGGGGGGGTTGTAGATTTGCCGCGCGTCCCTCCGGGGCAGAGGAGAGATCTGTTTCTTCACACTGCTGCCCGTGCCCATGTCCTCGCCTGATGGGCGCTTAGGTCTACACAAGAGTTAACAGGAAAACAAGAGCATAAACACGGCAAAGGTGGCCCTTAGTAAAGGACTTCCATGTTTCAGTAATGTGAATTCCAACAACTGATATACTGAGGACAAGTGACAAACTTACGCTACTGCTTCAGTCTTCTGGACAGGCTTCCATGAAAGTGTGACCGTGCTTTTGTACGATGGAGGGTTGTGGAACAGATCCTGGTAGAAGGAATAGGAACACAAGAATGAAATAAGTGACAGTGTTTGATGTAATTCGGATGTGATCCGTTTTGAGAGTGCATGTTAATCAGTACCTTGATGAGGACGTTGATGTTGTTGGTGATCTTGAGAGCCACTACTTTGATCTTGTTCTGAAGATAGGTAATCGGCAAGTTTAACCATTTCTCTCACCAGAACACCAAAAGGGACAAAAATAATGGCAATGGCAGCTGAGCATCAGAACTAAGAATGAAACAAGCTACTACCTCTTCTGTCTTGAGTGCATCTCCTGTCTTGCCTTGCAGCGCTACTCGAAGCTGCCTGATGTAGACCTGCAAACCTCTGGCGAAATACTGTAACCTGTCGGACCACAGAGAACGTGTCAGGCCATAAACTGACATTTCTACTTGTATCTGTCAGAATTTTTAAAACCAAATCATACACGAGACCCATTCAATTGGTCCATTTCAGAGGCATTCTGATAGAATGTGTTCCATTTCAAAGAGGATGCGAACCAGGCATTTAACCCCAAATCCAAAGTTTAATAATGAAAAATAAAAACATGCCTATAAAAGATTAGTAACAACATTATAGAGATTGCTCCAATGATTACAACCGTCGGCTGTCCCCTGTGTGCCCCCACATATACCTGATCTTGAAGTCTTTGAGGTGCTCAGCGTCCACCTTGTCCAGGAGGAAGTCTGGCAGTTTCTTTCCCAGCTGGTGGAAGCTGAAGAGAAGACACTCCACGTAGCTGAACTGCAGCTTGGGCTCCTCACTCGCTGGGTTGTCCCCATTCTCACCCTCTTCTGGAGGCAGGGGCATGAACTCCTACACAGGAGAAGAGTGCCACAGAAAGAAAGATCGAAAAGTGAAAACTAAATAGAGCCTTCAGTCAGACTCGAGCATAAAGGGGACACTATGACACTTCGTGACGAGATTACACGTTTGAGCACAATCATTAGATAGCGACCCAACTACTAGTTATTGTTTTTGGCAGCATGTGTTGACATGAACACAAGATGCGTTGTCCCATTTAGATCATTGCCCATATATTGCACTCTGGATTAGTTTACATATTTCATACTCAGTTTACCACACTGCCCATGTTTAAAGCAAACAAACCTCCCCCCCCCCCCCAGTCGTTTATACTATATAATATGCCTGGCCTTGCAAGAATACTGTGGGCTAGTAAGGGAAATTCACTGTAGCGTTCGTTTAAGAGATATAATCTAATTAGCGGACATCGCAATATCACAAAGGTTACGTATATTATGTACATTTACAAGTATTTACCACTAGCTTGTTAAACAGCATGTTGAGGTTAGCCTCCAGCTTGTCCATGTCACCACAAAATGGACTCATCTCAGCAAGAAGCTTCAGCACCTACAAAGCAGAACCCACAAACAATTTAGCAGACCCTCTCACAAAGCAAGCTTAGTAGGCTAATGACCTATTAACACAAAGATGGCTGACTCACCATGTCTGCATCTGTGTGTGTAATATTATATAAAAAAAAAAAGCACAAACCTCCAACTGAATGTCCAACTCTGCCACAGGGCTAGCCAGGGTGCTCAGGTAAGGCAGGACTTGTTCACAAAAATAAGTGACGAAGCGGGTGGAATGCACATTTTTCTAAAAAATAAAATAAAAGTGGAAGAAAAACAAATTCATTGTCAAATGATGAATCATGCAGAAAATTGTGAAATAACCGTCTTTAGGGCAGTGCAGCATCATCACAATATGCCTCACCAATAACTACTTGCATACCATGTCTACTGGTGGTAAAAAGGTTTTTAGTTTTCCAAAAACAAAAAGGGACATTTAAATTTCCTCAATACACCATTGTTGCATAAAAAAGAAACAGTGGCAGCAGTTTACTTGACATCACTGATCTCTGAGAATGATGGTTTTGAGAATGATGGTTTTGAGAATGACGGTTCCACTCACTGAGAACAAGGGCAGCGCCTGGCGCGTGCACTGCAGCAGGCGGTCTACAGTGTCCGGGTCCGCAGTGTTCAGTGCCTGCTCCAAGAAGGCCTGCTCCACCACCATCTCCACAAGCTGTTGCCGTCCACTGACTGTCTGGAGTGCCCGCAGGCCTGAGACCACGCGCATGAGAAGGACAAACTCCTCCCCTGTCACGTCCTCGAGGACCTGGAGAGGCACACACAGCAAATAAAAAAAAACACATGTACATAAAGATGTTGCATGCAGACAAAGTAAAACTACTTCCAAACAGTGAAGGGGATGAGTAGAGAAAGGTGTAAGCCTAGAAGCTCAATGGGGGAAGGAGTAGAGAGAAGCGTCATTTCACAACATCAGTTCACCTTCTTTGTCTCTGCAAAAACGTAGTCCTCCACCTCCTTGGTCATGACATCCTCCGGCAGAGTCTTCAGTTTGACAGACAGGAACTTGATAGCCCTCTCCCGCACAATGTCCTCCCCCTGCAGGATCTGGGAGAAGAGGCCTCCGAGAGTACCTGGATGGCAGCAGACACAGCAGAAACGGAAGAGGCAGAGAGTTTCTAGGGGTGAATTTGCCAACAAACCTTTAACAGTATGTTCACTATCAGCTGGAGTCATTTATGTTTTCACTATGGTGATTTCTGGCAAAAATCCTACTGGGGTTTTCCGATTACACTGCACAGAAGGTACAAGGTAAGAAATTCTATGCACAACTGCAGAATAATGGTTAAATACTTCTGAAACAGAGATGGCCCGGTCTGTTTAAGAAATATCACTAGGTCAATCACAGACCAGAGTAGAAATACTCTTTTGTACCACCTTTTATCAAACATTTCTCAGGAGAGCTCAGAATAGGGGTGAAAGACAGCTTTATTTCGGCAAAAAATAATAATGGCTACACCTACCCCTAGCGTCAATCTTGAAGATGGAAATGAGAGCTGCATTTACTTGGTTGAATTCTGCGGTGTCATCTGTACATACAGGGGGGGGAAATGCAAAATTGGCATGTGAAAACAAACCAGATCAAATGTATACAATGTAACAAGAACATTAGTCCAGACTTTCAGGTGTTTCAGGACATTCAGAAAACACCCTAAATAACGAAAACAAAAAAGGACTTTAAAATCGGAAAAATACCGGCAGAAATACACCGGCAAAGGATTCGGCCTAACGCCAATTCCCGATGCATTAGTCATATCACCCAACCCTACAATGCACTCTTATTTAAAATGACGTTAGGTTGAAAAAACCAGTACCAGTCTGAAGAAGCTGAGCAAGAATATCTGCCACCCTGAAGATGTTCTCCCCTGTAGCAAACCGTGGGAGCTCCTTGATGGCCTGCCGCCGAATCTGCAGAGACATAGGACATTGTTAGAAGGACGTAACTGGCAGTCTAGTCAGTGACATGTGCAGAGCAACAACTTTTACATTAACAGGAGAGTGGCCGAGTACACGCCAATCTTAAGTTTCTAAACAGATTCACCACTACTCACAGACACATCTTCATCTTCACAGAGGTCAAATTGAGCGTTAATGGCCGCATCAGCCAAATCTGGGAAGCTGCTGAAGAACTTGGGAATGAACTGTGCAGCAAGACGCTTCTCTTTAGGGCCAGCCTTTACGCCATCCAGGATCACTTGGTACGCATCTTTGTGCTACAGAAAGAATACGCAAGATCGCATCAAAACATGGATAGATGGTAAACTTGTTTAGTCGCATATACAGGTGTCTTTTTTTCCTCAAATATGCGATTGGCATTCCAAATTAGGACTAAAATTGGCCTTGATTTGATAATCAAGTAATGGTCATAAACAGTGTGTGTGTTAAATAAAATGCAGGTGAACACGACATCGGTCGCAAACAACTTTATATTTTTACAATACAAACTTAGAACGAATTTCAAGATACCAATAGTTACTAGTGAAGAAAAGGTTTACTAATGGCATACTGGTACAACTGTGATGCTATCGTCAGGTCAGCTAGCTAGGAGGTTAGCTCTCAATCGTTAGCCTAGCATGCGCTTATGTAAGGACATAGTCAGCCTAGATACAAAGTACCGTAGCTATACAACAAATATTTAACTTTTCAAAATCAGAAAGAAACTTAAATGCCTACTTAGCAGACCCAGTGATAAGGTGTGTTAATTTACCTGACTGAGGTTGTCCTTAGCATCAGCAAGGATACCATAGCTCCGATACAGCTGCTCTATAGTGACCGCCATAAGCGTGTGTCCCGATTGCTAGCTAAAATATAAAGACCGATCAATTCGGAAAATAACCTGGTTTCAATCGCTTTTTGTCCCTTTGAGACGATGGTTTCAAAAAAAAAAAGTATCTCAGGATAGAAAATGTGCAATTTGAAAGGTAGACGGGGAAAGGCTATTTCGAGAACGCGGTGAATGGAAACCCCGCTGTCCGGTCTTGCAATGTTCCTAGCCTAGCTTTCTACAGTTGCATTATAACCACGCATGCGCAGATTTAAAGAAGCGCGCAGTCTCAAATGACGTGAATGTTGGATGCGCTACAGTGTGCTCAAGTTCGTAGACCTACATATCAGATTTTAATTAAATCACAAATTAAAATCAAACAAAAGTATTTGAGATCTCCATAATTTATTAGTGAACATTACAATACAGTTCAGAATTATCAGTTTACTCATATGAACACTCATGGTTGTCTTGAGTCTCCCTTATTGGTGTTCAAATCTAGCGCTTAAGAAATCTTTTCCCACATACATTTGTTGTGTTATAGGTGTTCTATTTGCAACACCATTAACTGCACACGTGATTCCCTCTTCTGATAAATTCGATTTCATAGACATGATAACAAGATATCTCCATATTTAAAGAAAACAGGGCATTACAGGAACCTGATTCCAGCTCCAAACTGGACCCCATCACATATCCTGCAATGAGAGGAGATAGATGTAAATATTAATATTGTTATTATAAAAAAAGAACATTAATCTAATGGGACACAACATGATACCGCTTTCCACTGCTTATAGAAAATTACTCCACTAATCTTTGATGCCACTCGCGCCATAGTCCATCAAAAGAATTAATCTAAAACAAAACTTTACTTTTGCTTTTCCTTCCTTCCATAACTCACATTATTCCTTTATGATCTTCCACCTAATCATATTGATTTGCATTCTATATTCAATAACTTGTATCTTTCTGTTTTTACCTTCTCTATATTATCTGATCATTCAAGACATTTTTTGATCGGACAGTATGACTTTGACCCTTGCACTCCCATTTCTTCTCTGCTTGTAATGTTGACATTAACATTAATCTTTAGGTGCACTCACAGTGTACTTGAAGGACTGTGAAGTCAATGTGGCTTACGTCAACTAGTTTAGCCAACCCTACCTGTCTCCACTCTGGACTCCCATGGGAATGCAGTAATTGAGCTCCAGTCTGGCAATGTTCCCCAAACGCAGCACGATGCCCGCTCCGTACGACCAACGGATACACTCAGCCAGCTTCCTCAAGTGTGCATGCGGGCCCTCACCTGAACAACAGAAAAACAGTCAACTCGGTTGAACAGCAAAGAGACGATGGACTGTAAAACCTGAAACAAACATTGTCAGTTTCGAGAGCTGTAGTACAGGAAATGGACTCAACCAACAAAACAGATATACTGGGACAAGGTAATTTCCCCTTCCCACATATCATCAGAAGCGTATGTTTTCTTTACCTGCTGACAGGTACCACAATCCACTCCGCAGGAGAAAACTCTGGTTTTAAAAAGGTGCTAATAAATAAAATTGCTATTACTATTATTATCATCATCATCATGCCATCTTTACTCATGTCCTATTAGGTAAGGGCAAAAATGCCAAGCTGTGGTCCATGCCTTGCCATGTCTGCGTCAATCATCTTAATATACCACTGTGAGGTGGTAGAGTTTACTTTAGACTTGAGTATAATTTACAGCAAATACTGAGTTGCAGTTCCTCAGTGTACACTGTACCCACCGTAGTTGAGGTTGCAGAGGTTCCCGGCATTAAGGAAGAAGTGTGTTCTGAAGAGGTCACCGAAGCCCCCCCTGCCTGGTCTGAAAGGCAGAGGTGTGTAGAGGTGAAGGCCCCCAGCCCAGTATGCCTCTCCTCCCAGGTAGTCGCCTGCCATACCAGTAATGCCACAACAAAATGAGACACGTCAACACAGCAGTTCCCAATCATACTATTCATTGGAGCGATAGCTGTAGTTAGCGCAAGTGCTTGGATATATTTTAAATCACAAGACCATTTGTAAATGTTAGAAATGTCTTGCTAACAAGGCAAGGTAATGTCTCACCTTCACTCTGTGGTCCCATACTATACATACTGAATCCTCTGATACTGGTGGGGCCCCCAAGGTAGAACCTATGACAGACACAAACACACACACACACCTCATTTGACACTAATACCTGTAAGCATCCTTGAGCAAGATGCCTAAGCCCTACCTGCTCCATGTAATAGCACCATGTAATTGTAAGTCGCTTTGGATAAAAGCGTCTGCTAAATTACCTAATTGTAATTGCTTTGTTATAGTATTGTATAATATGTGTAATGTTTAAATTTCTCACCTGTGAGACAAATAAAGGCTGATCTTATCTTAAAAGAATCATAATTTCATGAATTAGAAGATAGTTTGCCAACCGCTCTGCACAGACTAGCTGCATTTCAAGTCTCCAACTTCTAAGTATAACAATAAACAGGCAGTAGCAATAGCTACCTGTCGGCTATGCAAGTTGGCCTGTCACCAATGGGCAGGAGCAGTCCTCCCCACAATGAGGCAGAAAGGACCTGGAGATAAGAATTTCCAAAGACTATAAGTTCAACTATATCTTTTTACAAGTTACTTCACATTCACACAAATAACACATCTTTGTATTGGAACTGAAATATTTTACAGCTGCTCTCATTTTATGTTGCTTGAGATTAAAGCGCTATCCGTCTGTTTTGCTCTAGTAAAACTGTATGAAGTTAAACTGTTTTAAATAACACTGAAAACGAGCCTCAGCTAAAAGTTGAGAAATGTAGGATCTTACCGAGCCCCAGAAGAGAGATCTGTTTAGCTGGACCTCAAAGTCCTCCTTTAAGAAGCTGGCATCTCCACCAGTGTAACCAGCCAACTCCTACACAACCAAAAGATCAGCCTGGTGTGTAATACCACATGATGCATTCATAAACGCTCTGGAGCTAGTTGTGAACAACCAACCTGGTGAATCTTCAGCAGGCCACCTTTCCTGGGAAGGATGGAGGAGTTTCTGGTGTCAATGACCATGGTGTGCTGAGAGGAGATTGTACAGATGGTCAATGCTACTGCCCAAGTACTATATCACTATATTACATTACATCATTACATCTACAGTCTATGAATGAAATGGCCAACATGGACATTTAAGAAATGAAAGAAACTGTTATGGCCATTTATTTATACTGTAAACTTTTTTTTTAACTGGTTAAATTGGTAGATTGTATTTAAAACTACTTGAATGATATGGCACACTGCAATATTATTCAACAAAATGACATGAATTATTAGATAAGCCATTGATATATATGTTTTTCATGCAAAACACACCCTAAATTCATGGTCCGTAATAAAAGTTCAACAGTAATACAAAATGTTTCATACTGAGAGCGAGGACTTCAAGGAGTGGCCACTCTCTTCTCTGACGGCAAAGGAGGCGGTGCGAGCCAAACAGCCCAGCTCTCTCCACACACCCTCCCACTTCAGTGTCTGGTTGGTCTTCCATATAGGGAACTATTGGAGGGACAAAACAAACAGAAAGTACTATATGTACAGTTGACCTAAGTTCTAACCACAGATCATTTAAAAAAAAAAATTTTATTAAAAAATATGCAGCACAGAATGTAAATTTCTGAATACACATGAAAGGAGGGAAGAGAAATTAAGAAAGAGAGTATATTGCATTATGCGAAAAAGAATAAATGGGCATTATTTACACTCAGTTCAGCAGAGACGCCTCTATCTGTCTCTCTTAGCGAGCTCCAAGGAAATTGGCCTGTGACTTTGTACAAGTTGATTGAGATACTATAGTGAAAAAAGAAAAGTATTTTTAACCCATTACTTTATATACCTGTACATGTAGCATGTGTGAGTATACAGTTGGTGTGTATGGAAACTACAGCCAAAGATGTATCCCTTAAAAAAGGTATGACGTTGATAATCTAGTGTCATTACACAATTTATCGCATAATTTATTACACAATTTTAAAACTTCAGGTAATCTGAGTGGAATGGCATTTTGCATTAAATCGGCATTAAATCGTTCGGTTGAAAGGAACTACATTCAGTAAAAGCTGCACCACGATTGATTCTGAATGAGCATCTGAGGGTATTATGCACTGCACCCTTTACTCTTACTTGCGTTCAAAGTTTCCTGGTTGAGGTTTGAAGAATGATAGGCCATAGGAGGTCTCTTTGGTGCCATAAGAGAACTGGAAGGTGAGCTTCTCTGCTCGGCCTAATACGTTAGGCAGCTTTAGGCCCAGTACCTGTAATGTGTATGTCAACAAGTTAACACTGAAAGGCTGTAGATGGCCTATACAACAGGTTTACTGCAATTAGACTGAATATAATTAAACAACAACAGGAGGGATAAAGTCCCAATACAGTGCTCACCATGCTTCCTTCATTGTTGCCAACCATTGTGTTGTAGCTGCCTGTCATCCGTCTGAGCTCAGTCACCTCAAATGTTACATCAAGGCCGTTAGGAAGAGCATCCACACCTGAAGAAAAGAAATACAATCAGGAAGTGCAAACACACTTAAGACATTATCAACATGGTCCACAATTTAAATCTGTAGAAAATCAACAAATCCTCTCCAATGACACCAGTTTTTTTAATTCTTCTAATTTACTATATTATATTTACCAAACAAGAAGAACAACTGGTTGGTAACTGTTGTTCATTCTGTACAGAATGGTGCACAGAACATTAACAGTTATGTTGCAGAATATACACAACTGTCCAGTGGGTGACAGTACCTTTTGAGGTGTCGATAACAACTTCTACTTTTCTAAAGATGCCTAGACGAAGCAGCCTTTGTCTGGCGTCATGGGATTTCTTCATCACCTACACAAGAGACTTCTACTTTTATTCCTGCTAAGGTATTTTGAGACACAAAATAAACAAGTTGTGCGCAGTGACTAGTGCTAGTGGTTACTCACATCAATTAAGTTCTTCGCCCGGAAAACTTCAGCAATTTCATAAGTCAAGAAGTTCTCCTTGGTTCGTCCAAGCCCGTCTATGTGAACTTGTTGAACTACAACCTGATAAATGGGACATCAGGGTTAAAATAATAATTAACAACATTTTATGTTCAATATTATGAAATATGGTTGAAGTAATTTTTATTATTATTATTATTATTATATTATGAGTTGCCATGATTGTACATATATAAAATCATCTTTGTTTCAAACAATTCATTTATTAAAATTCGTACATCTTTGTTTTCAAGAACTTCTTGCTTTGTATCATGCTCAACCTCTGGTGTTTCAATGTCGTCAGCATGAATTCCTAACTCAGGCCCTTGCATGGGGAGAGGGTCAAGGCTCTGTGAAACAAAACAAAACAAGTTTTGATTTGTGATGTAGGCTAGGCTAGTAAATCATCAGTGGACCAGAGTTATCACCTCTCATCATAAAAAAAAAAAACATGGTTTGTTGTAAATACAAATCTATTTCATTATAAAATATGTACCAGTTTCTTTTTTATGTTACAGTATACAGTAGCTGCTGATTGATTATTTGACAGAGCAAACAATTGGGCCTGTCAAAACAGTTGATTGAGAGAGCTTGGTGTAATTTTGACTCCATGTCAAAATAATGCACAAATAATAAAGCACACATTTGATATACATATGATATTATTTGTAGGCTACTCAAACAAAACCAGCGGAGTAAATTATTGGGGCATTGGCGCTATCACCTCTCATCACTAGCAAAACATGATATATTGTAAATACAAAATAGTGTCCATATATTAGGATAGGCCTACTGTATTTTATAGACTAGATACTGATTAGTTATTTGACAGCATGGAACAATTGGGCCTGTGTTCTGGGTTATGACAGCATAGCACGATAATACAGCAGCCGCGCTCTAAGATACATTAGTTACAGTACACTGAGGTCATGCTCTCATTTCAACATTATAAGTAACTGTACTTACTCTGGCGTGGACAGTACCCATGCCTGGCTCCACAGCGCGATTCCCTTCAAATCTTACCGATAGTTCTTTTTTTTGGGGGGG
>JAODLI010034867.1:0-18938 GCA_027575585.1 Percopsis omiscomaycus | reverse complement strand
GTGTGTGTGTGTGTGTGTGTGTGTGTGTGTGTGTGTGTGTGTGTGTGTGTGTGTGTGTGTGTGTGTGTGTGTTCTTACGTTTGGTGGATATGAGTGCAGCTTCACTCTGCTCACTGGCTCCTGCTTCATTGACAGCTTTGATGTAAAACAGGTAGTTCTCACTGGGCTGCAACAAAACCTTTTGCTCTGTCCCCTTAATACCTGAGATGGACCTAAATGCATTTAAAGGAAAATGACCAATGGAGTCACAACGGGGCAATCAAGGTTTCTTAACTCATAATCAAAGAATCCAAAAAAGTGTTAGCATTTTGAAGGATCTATACTCATCTGGTACAGAAAATGTACGATAGACAGACAGACAGTTTTTCAATTTAATTGTTCAGATTTGTATATGTGAAAATAATTTGCAATATAAAACTCACTTTTATTTGTTGGTGCACACTATTTCCGAGCACAAATTGCATTTTCATGTGCTACCATGTTTACAATCGGAAATAATTCCCAGGTTCGATAACACGAGATATTAACCCACCTGAGTCCCTCTCCTTCCAGTTCGTACTGGCGGCAGTACTCCAGCGTGTACATCGGGCAGGCTGTGTGCTCGGCAGAGCTCCAGCGCAGTGTGGCCGAGTCCCACAGAACACTACAGCGCTCTATATCAATCACGGGCACCGACGGCGCTGACACGGCATTAGAGCAAACACACAAGAGCGTAAATGTCTTCATTTTAAAAGCGATTCTTTTCCGGTCTTACTGGACAACGTTGCCATAGAGCTACGAGATGTAGATCTGCCATGTGGACTGACCAGTTGTGAAGGCCAGTCTCTCGCTGGGCAGAGAGCATCCAGTGTGGTTGACAGCCATCACCCACACCTTGTAGGTCTTGTCAGGCTCCAGCTCCTCCAGGACACAGTTGCTCTCCTTCACCGTAACACGGTACTCCTCAGACACAGCTGGGAACAGCAGGGGTCAGAAATTATACTGAAATTACAAGTATGTACATGTATGCCTAGAAGTGTGGGACAGCAGTATATAACATAAGGTTCTCAAAGTGAGTTTTGACCCCTAGGTTTATTATATTTAATTAAACGCCCCACCCTCCACCATATCATACTCAAGCTCACCTCCATGCGGGTCTTCCATACAGTAAACTTGGAAGCAGTCAATGATATCTCCAGGGTTTACTGTCCAGTACACCGTGACACTGGTGCAGGTGGCAGAGCCCTGCTCCTGGGACTGCAGGGTGGGTTTGTGGGGCACTAAGGTACAGACCAGAACCAGGCATTTCATTTATAGGAAAATGTCCCCAAACACATGCAGACAAAACTCAAGATTACCTTCAAGTGCTGATTCAAGTGTTCATAAAGATGTGTATGGAGTCCTACCTGGGATTCCCTGGCGCTGTGCAAGATGTGAGCTGGAGGTGTTGCCCTTTGCATAGTCCTCAAATACCAGGAGGCCCTTGGGACCCAACTCTAGAGATGTGGTCTTCTCCAGAGCCATTTTGAGCCTGACCACATAACAACAGTACTGAGCCCCCTGGCACAAGAACAGAGACTTGCGTAGACATGCAAAGCTTGGTATGGTTAGTATGGGATATGGGGAGAAAAACCCAATCCTAGAATAGCTAATACTGTATATCTGTAAATATTGTAAGTCAAACAGCATGCTGTAATGTTTGCATGCCCTCTTGACTGGTATATTATCGTTAACAAACCACAATATCCCACATTCAATGAAAGCCGATTACCTGGTTTCAATGTCTTCAGGGGACTTTTGGAAAAACACAGTAAGGGAGAACTGATTAGAAATTGACCAAAAAAAGTAAATGACCAAACTATATGTGAGCGACATTTAAAGGCCCATATCAATCTCATTTTGGACAGACTTTTCACCCTTCGAGCTGAACATTCTGCTTGGCCCTAGCTTGATTGGCTATTTGACTGGGAGTGGGAGGATAGGGCAGAGATCGTGGGTTACAATCCAGAAATTATGTCACACTTGGTGCCAAATCACTTTTTTGGCAAAATGGGTCTAGCATATTGAGGTCCCTTCAAACAACACAACACTGACCACCTTTAACTCTCAGTCTCAGGCCCAGACAAGCTCCAGACACGGGACTAGACGTCCGTACAGACATACCCGTGCATCGGTCTCTGCCTCCCGGGCGGTGGTTTCCAGAGTGCCCTTGGCAGAGTCGATGCTCTCCTGGAAACAGATGATCTGGTCGTAGAGCTGCTCCAGCTTGGCCTTCTTCTCATCCTCCATGCTGAGCGACATGCTGTTGTACTGCTCCATCACTAAAGCCATTATCTCCTCGTTCTGGCTCCGCATGGCCTCCTCGCTCTCTGCACATTGGTCCTGGAGGGCGACAGAGAGAGAGAGAGATTTGAGAGGAGTAGGGGCCGATGTTAAATTTATATATATATACAGTGTATGTATATATACTGTATACTGTATATATATACAGCTCTGGAGGAGGTGATGAGACCACTGCACTGAATTTAACCAGGAGAGAAGACAGGCAGCGGCACAATTAACAGGGTTGCAGACATTAAAAAAACATTACAATTTACAATGAAAATAAAGAATAAATTACAGAATCATAAAATATCAATATGTTCAATAAGCCATCAACACCAGGGATCAAACAAGGCAATATATGAATCAATCCAAACACCTACAGCCAGATGTGCCTGCCTCCAAGTCATTTAGAGTTAATATGAATGCATCCAGTGTGACCAGCTCCCGAAGATGCAGGTAATTATGCAACTGATTCCAAGCATAAGGAGCAGCATACTACAGCATCCCAATTCAGTACAGACTTTAGGGACACATAGTAAGGAGCGAAGACACATTTAATAATGAATGAATGAATGAATGAATGAATGAATGAATGAATGAAAAACAAAGTAGTTTTTTGTTCATCAAAACACTATAGAAACAATAGAGAGGATGAGCAATATTGGTCTGGGCATCATCCATTCACCTATGCAAAAGAACCTTTGATTCAGTGTTATGCCTCATAATAACATTGACTATGATGAAACCTTTATTTTAACGTGTTTAATTACATGTAATATGCTGTTACATATTGTTAGTAGAATAAAACGACTACCGGTAAGTAATTTCACCAGTAACTAAAGGTTCATATAGTTTTGACAACACTACTAAATGGCAAGAGACAGAAATAGGTTTTCTAAAAGAAAGAAAGAAAATGGGGGCTGCATTTGGTGGTTATAGACTATAAACAAGGACTAACAAGGACTATGGACTAACAGACAAGAGAGAGAGAGAGTTTTAGAGCACCAACAAGATACTATGTATCCAGTTGCAGGTCATGTACTGTAACCAGATGGACAGTCATCGACTGGCTCAATGTGTTTTTACCTCTACAGAGTTATAAGCCAGTTCCAGTTCAGACACAAGGTCCTCAATGTTCTCAGACCGCGCCTGCAGCTCTGAGATACAATCACCGAGCCTTTCCTGGAAAAGAAACACAATCACCTCAGTACATTTGACATTGTAGACAGCTTTTAAGTTTTTTACAATCTCAAAGCTACATTCGGTTTTAAGTCATTTTGGCAACACCATACAGTAAGAAAGCTGTGAATAACTACATCTGAAATCAAAAAGCTACATACAACATGTGGGATAATTAAAGAGCTTGAAGTATACTGTATTTATTTTGTATAAAATCTGAACCAAAATTTAACCAGATAAAACTTTGAGATTAAAACCTCTTTTATAGGGCTTAATATTGGCACAGATTGGATTTGATTACTATTCACAAGCTAACGATTCGATTCAATACAATTCGGTTTGATTCCAATTCAATATCGATCCAATAGGAATGACATATCAAATACTATATAACAGCTTTCCAAATTTGTAGAGATGTTTAAAAAGATGTTTAAAGGGAACACAAATTTACAAATTCAGAGTCACTGGAAATAACTTATGAAAACCTCTAAAGAGGCTTGTAATATATATTAGCCTAAAAGATAGATCTATACATTTTACAGATCGATTTCGAAATATTTTTGCACACCCCTACTATTTTACAAGAGCGACTAGATTCCTGTTGGGAGGATTTGGAGAGGGGGGCTTCCTGGATATACAGTGGCAATCCCCAACAAGAGCAACCCGTCACTAACCGTAACAAGTCCTGTGTGTGTGTGTGTGTGTGTGTGTGTGTGTGTGTGTGTGTGTGTGTGTGTGTGTGTGTGTGTGTGTGTGTGTGAGGAGTGCAGGAGTTGGTTACACATTCCAGCTCTGAGAATTGAACAGGATACATTTCTGCTGCTATTTTGGTATATTTGTCTCAGTCTGTCCAACAGACTAGAATCCTCAATATTGCAGTTAAACTTGTATTTCGCATGTAGAGGTTGGATTTTTTATTAGCTTTTGTTTTCCGATACCAGATGGGTTCGATTTTCCAAACAGAAAAATACTTTAAATGTTCTGCTAGTTAAAACAATCACAGTCAATACATTTTTCATTTTTCATTAACTCCTCAAAGCAGGGGGAATCATTTGCAAATAGCAATTTGCCCCTGGTTTAATTCAGACAAAAAACAGATGGATGACCCCAAACTGACCCAAGTGTCATGTATTAGACCTTACATGATGACGTCACACCAGACCTTACAAGCTATCAAAGCAGAGGATTACATCACAACAATTTAATGTGGATGGCAGGGGTCCACGGACAGAAAGTGTAATATGCCAACAAGGTTATGGGAAGCTTACTGATTTAAGGACAGTTTATACGTTTTGTCACACTAGTGCTGGTAAGTCTCCAGCTGGCAATTGAAAATACACATACATGCAGGGTTTCAAGGACAACAAGGACAGAAATAAAATGAAGATTAAACATGCTTTGAGCATTTCACAGGACCATTACCAATTCAAAGTAAAAAGAAGGTTTTGAGCAAGCAATTGTTATGGAATGATAATAAACTGTATATACTGTACTACTGTATATATTGTGAAATATATACAGTAGTTCTGTTTAGTATTTGTTTAAACATACATTATGTCAACATGGGCACTTATATTATAACTTTTTCACTTCTTATTGCTATATACAGTATATAATAAAGTACCTTTATGTCCTCATAGGCTTTGTTCACTGACACCACCTCGTGGTCCTGGTGGTTCCCAGACAACTGGTCCTCCTGTGACAGCAGACGCTCACAGGTCCGACAGAACCAGTCCATGCCCTGGAGCTCTGCAGCTGCCCTGGCCTGGCTCTCCTCCTCAGCATCAATGATATCATAATCGGCCTCATCAAGCTCCTCTGCTGGGGAAAGATCCAGCCCTCTCTCCATCTCAGCTTCTTCTCTGGCCTCCTGTTTGGATATGACCTCAAAGTCTAGTTCCTCAGCAGTCTCATCTGGACCTGTCACAACCTTGTTGAGTGGCTCCACCACAGGGCTCACTTCGTCCTTATGTAGCTCCGTCACAGGGCTCACTTCCTCTTGGTGTAGCTCCACTAAGGGGCTCACTTCTTCCTTGTGAAGCTGCAAAACAGGACTCACTTCCTCCTTATGTAGCTCCACCACAGGGCTCAATTCTTCCTTGTGTAGCTCCACCATAGGGATCCCTTCTTCCTTATTTATCTCCGCCACAGGGCTCAGTTCATCCTTGTGTAGCTCCACCATTAGGTTAACGTCTTCCTTATCTAGCTCCACAACAGGGCTCACTTTCTCCTTATGTAGCTCCACCACAGGGCTCACTTCCTCCTCGTGTAGTTCTATCATAGGGCTCACTTCCTCCTTATGTACTTCCACCACAGGGCTCACTTCCTCCTTATGTACTTCCACCACAGGGCTCACTTCCTCCTTGTGTAGCTCCATCATAGGCCTCACTTCTTCCTTATGTAGCTCCACCACAGGGCTCACTTCCTCCTTATGTAGCTCCACCACAGTGCTCACTTCCTCCTCGTGTAGCTCCATCATAGGGCTCACTTCTTCCTTATGTAGCTCCACCACAGGGCTCACTTCCTCCTCGTGTAACTCCATCATAGGGCTCTCTTCTTCCTTATGTAGCTCCACCATAGGGCTAATTTCCTCCATATGTAGCTCTACCCCCTCCCTCTGCAACTCCATCTTTTCCTGTACATCTTTATTTACATCTATTTTAGAAGTTTGTGTTTCCCTGGGTATGTCAATTTCTGAATTTACATCTCCTATTTGGAGACCAGACAAGTCCTCGAATTGAGTGAAGCTCTTGTGAGTGGAGAGTGTCTCCTCATCATCCTCCAGGTCCTTATCTGTCTCCTGTTTGTCTTCTTCTACCATCTCTACATCCACAGGAAGTGAAGAGCCTTTATCTAACACCTGTATGGGAAGAACCCCCTTTGCTGGAGCAAGTTCAGGTTCAGACACTATATTTTCTGTTGGTGCATGATCTTCCAGGTTTTCAGGTTCAGAAGCCACTGTCTCAGTCTTCTCCAACCACTTTTCCATGTCCATCTCTACAGCTTTCCCCTTTGGAATAAGTAGGATGAATTCATCACCCACATTCACTTTCTCTTTAACAACAGGTTTGGCATCACCTGCAGATGTTTTAGCTTTGCCTCCTTCAGCTAGTGGCTTTGATTCATCTGTTTCAGACAAAACAGTTACAGACTCCCCCTTTAGACTATGAATAGCTTCAAAGACTTCAGGCAGTTTCTTACCCAAATCTGGATTGTCTTCCTCTGGGATTATATCATTGGGTAGAATCACTTTTAAGTCTTCTGTCTCTTCTGTTTTACCTGCCTCCAGTCTTTTTTCTTCATTTGGGGCTACTGTAACAGCTGGTGTCTGGGAATTAGTGACATCCTGGAGAGCAATATGGACTTTGGTTTGTATCT
Organism: Percopsis omiscomaycus; assembly: GCA_027575585.1. NCBI lineage: Eukaryota > Metazoa > Chordata > Actinopteri > Percopsiformes > Percopsidae > Percopsis > Percopsis omiscomaycus. The sequence goes on along the minus strand of JAODLI010034867.1, from coordinate 12,077 downwards.
CTGCTTCATCCAATACTTTTTCTACAACCTCTACAAAGGCTTGTACTACAGGTTCACCTTCAGAAAAAATGTCAAAAGTTGCAGCTTTTTCAGTAACAACTCTTGTTATTGCTTCACCGCCTGGCAGTACAGTTGATTTGCCTATTTCAGTCATAGGTTTGATATCAGTCTCTTTAATTTCATCTGAGGCCTCTACATTAGCTGCTATGATTTCATTTACTTTAACTTCTTCCTTAACAAAAGACGCTGTTTCAATGTCAAGAACTAACTGGGTAAATTCTACTTGAGCTGTAACCTGCGCTTCATCTTTAATATCTGTTTGGGCCACTGGTTTAATTATATCCTCAGGCACCCCAACAGTGACAGCTTCTTGACTTTGACACGGCTGTGTTGCAGTAAAGGTTTCCTCATCTAGAGCTTTTCCTGGCTTTGTTCTTTGCTGCTCCTTCATATTTTCTGCCATTTTAGACTTATCATGGCTGCTCGTGCTCACAGTACCAGGTCGTTCTTTCTGAACCTCCTTTGTTGCTTCCTGGACTTCTGTCTTTTCCACCTGTGGTTCTAAGTCCTGTGTTAGCTCATCTGTGGCTTTTTGGAATGGCTCCTCAATCACAATAGCAGGTTGCCTCTCCCCCTTATTCTCTTCTGTTTCTTCTTCTTTCTCCTCATACTCTGGTGATAGTAGATATCCACTCCTTTTTGCAGCACTTTCCTCCTCTGTCTTCAGTTCCTCTTTCTTCGCCAGTTCCTCCTCCACCACATGTGATAAACCTCCTGTCAATTCAAAGTCATTCTGGGGCCACAAGATCCTGCCCTCCCCTCTAGTCTCCTCTGAATCTGGCTTGATCTCCATGGGCAGAGTTTCATCTTTCAGAATAAACTTCTCCAGGTAGCCATCTTCCTCCTCTGAATCTGACAAACGTCTCCTGAAAGATCTCTCAGATTCCACACTCCCTGCCTCAGAGTACTCCTCGTCGCTCTTCCTCATCTCCCCTACAGCGTCCTCATACAGGTCGGAGTACATGAAGGACATGGCAGTGGGATTCTCCAGCAGGACGAGGTCGATGATCTTTGGGGGTCCGGTGGGGAGAAAGATGGGGGTGAGGATTGTATCCTCTTTATCAAACAATGCAGAACCACTATACTTCACCGATCTCTGGCTCTCTCTTCTCATTCTCAACTTCGCTTCCTTTTCGGCCTCTCTCCGCTGCAACGCATCACCAGGGGCCCCGTGAACCACGTTTCCATAGAAAACCTCATCCAGGTGTTCCTCAGCTATCTCCATATCTGTTACAAAGACAAAGGAGTCTTCAGAGGCAGAGGGGCTGTCTGTGGCTGTCTCCTTCCCAGGTATTTCCCATTCTGCTTGGGGCTTTACAGTCAGCTGTTTCACCTCCTCCTGTAGCTCCAGGGCTTGTTCCACGGGAGCCCCCTCATCCAGCAGGTTGAACGTTTCAAAGTAGTCCATGTCACCGGTGTCTTTCTGAGCTTGTCTGTCCCTGACCTCTATGTCTGCTGACATCTGAGTGTGTTTAGAGTCCTGCAGAGAGAATATAAACCTTAAATACATAGTGGACATTGAGATGTTAAACTCACACATTCACATTCTGACTAACACATCTTAATCACATGATAAATTAATTTCAACAACATAGGGTCATATAAGTGAATCACAAAAATACAGATAAGGTCATAACTACAGCTCATCAAAATCCTTAGATCATTGAAGTCATTCACATAATCAATAGATACCTCCAAAACCTCCTCCTCCACCGTCCCTGGCAGAGCATGATCCTGTGTCCGGTTTTTTGATCGTATCCTCGGAGTCTGGTGAAGATAAAATAGGTTATCCTGTAGCTCCGTGCTCTCCTCTTCATCCACAGTGGGCAATTTGGATGGAACTCTGATGTTGAGGATCTCATAACCCTCTGAAATCAAACTAAACAGCTGCTGATCTTTGTCTTTTATCTCGTCCAAGTCGGGCACTGGTTCCGTCTTCTCTGGTTTAACATTAGGAACAGAAACCTCCGCCATCTCAGGTCTTTCCGTTCCCAGGGCTGAACTTGATCTTGACCCACTAGGTCTCCTAAGCCTGTCCGACAGCCGGCTACTCCTTCCACCAGACCTAGTCCTCCTGCGGACTATGTTCTCCTCATCAAACTCAATTGTGATCTTGCCCTGAGTCCCAGAGCCCTCCATGCTGTAGGCCTCAGAGACAGAGCTGGTCTCAGAAGTCCAAGGGGTGGAGCAGCGGCTTGACGCTGTCTCCCAAACAATGCCGCTGTCTTCACTCTGGACAGTTACCATGGAGAACGATGGATCCACCATCAGGCACTGCAGTTTGGGCTTCACTGACTGGTCCTGCACAATCTCCCGCAGACTGGAGTAGAGAGAGACAGACAGTTAGCAAGTCCAAGTTAATAGCTCAATGTGAACATTTCTGATAGCTTCAGCTCAAAGGTTCTCAACATGATTACATGAAAAGTGTATATCTGCAAGTATAAGTGGAGAGCCGCTTGCCGGTGTCTAATAGTGTGAATAATAAGGTGATAAGTGATCGCTAACATGCTCAGAGCTATGCTTATGAATACAACATGGGCTCAGCAAAATTGAATGATGCCCCTAAAACGTCATACATGTAATATTAGAGATGAGATGCCTGTCCCCCGTCAGATACATAATCCATGTACAAACATGTTTTTTTTGTATCATGGTATAAATTACATGAATAATTCTAAACTAAGCAAAATATTTAACAATGCCATAAGGTTTAATGTTTTACCGTAATATACTAGTAATAATATACTACTATATAAGTCGAATTAACTTGTATTAAAAAAATAACAGATGGTTTTTCTATCTGGATTTGTGGCAGCCATGTGTCTCCTTCACATTAAAGATTTCGTCACTCCCCTTTTCAAGCAATGAACTGAGAAAATCAGTAGTCAAAAACAAACAGGCCAACAGAAATACAATTTTAGATGCCCCAATACATTACCTGGCACGAAACAAAACACACCCTTAAATTAAAGAGATCCATTATTAAGGTGAATCTAGTTCCATATCAATACTGTAAATTAAGACACAGTATAGCACCTGTTTTTTAGTTCTTCCACTTCGTCCTCGTCATCTTGGCCAATAGCCTCTGGAGAATCACACTGAAACCCTTGTATCTCCGTCATTTCCCCAGAGTCCAGACTCTCACATTCCTCCATCTTGGTCAAGTACCCACGAGTTCTTTCCCCCCTCCCCGTGTATTTACTGCTCTTCTGGAGTTTACAGGCACTCTGAATTAGAGGATAGGATATGCCGGTTAGGTTCATTCCAAGTTGGGAGGAGTTCATCCGATTTAGCTAGGGACATAAATAGACTGAATGGGGAACAAGTGTGGTAGCAATAGAGGAGGGAGTAGTTGAGAGAGTGGTGTGAGCCTCGGTACTTACGAGTTTGGCACACAACACACTGCACAAGACACTGTGGGAGAAGTTGGTTTTATGGTGGATTACAAACAGGTTGTATTTATCTAGGCAAATCACAGACCTGTGAACGTGACGAAAGCCAAGGGGCAAATGGGGCAATGTGGCTTTAAGACGAGAATCCCCTCTGCTAAGTTAAATATAGGTCATGTTCTGAAACATAGCTCCCATACTCTTGGTGGGCAGCGCCGGACAGGGACAGATGGGGGATATGCACATACACAATCTCTATCTGTTTGTCTTGAAAAGATCTAGAAGTGGTGACTCCTATATAATGGGTAACATTTCAAGTTACCTAAGTTCTAATTAAAAAACACAAAGTAATCATTTTGTTCTATATTAAGAGTTTGTCAAACATACATAAGCAGTAGGCCTACATCATGTTAGGTACAGTCCACCTGGAACCTCAAAGCAAACATTCAAACCATTTGCTGTGTGAGACATAATAACACCTTCCTTTGCTGTCACTATGCAGAAGTCATAAAACCAGACCCACTGCAATAAGGCGACAGATCCGCAGAATGAAAACCAGAAGAGGAGCATTAGTTCTGTGGCTTGGACATCTAGGAAATATCTATCTTTGCATTGTTACTGGTTTAATAAGAACTATCAAATCTAGGCATTACGAATGACACAAGAGCCCTCAGTAGAAAGGGTGAAAAAGATTAATTATAGGATGGGAGTTAAAACGATAAATATTATCCCATAAGGGGTCATCAAATCTGGCAAAATTAGGTAGATATTGGATGTCATTTCTTTAGCAGAAGAATTCCCAACAGTTACAGAACACAACAGTTCTGTAACTGTATGGGATGACTGAAGTATCTTAAGTGCTAAAATGTAAAATAGTGTTTGAGTGACCGCAAATTATTGTCGTTACTACCCTGATTTATAATCCTAAAACTGAAAATCAGAGATACCAAAATATTTACTTTGTCAAACATTCTCAAGCTTTTAACATATTTAAAAGCCTGCTGACTTTATACAGAGATTATATCCAAAGAAAAACCATAAACTAGGAATACATATTCAGAAATTTAATCCTTTAGATAAACATTTAAAATGGTGTATGGTACAAAATCTACAAAAAGAGGCAAGTAACAATATCTACCAAATATTACCAAAAAAGTGAATAACACCTGTGGCCTAAGCATCCTGGAACTCCCTCACTCAATGCTGCTTATGTAAAGTTTAGATTCTGGCTCAGCGATCCTTATGACATAAATATATCCGTTCTTTAGAATAAATATTTATTCTAGTCGATCCTGTCGACTGATGTTAGGATGGGGCCTTTAACTGGTCATATGTTTTATGTTCAGGGAAGCTTAAAGCATGTGGGGACACTTGATAGAGGCTTAATAAAGACACGAAAACAACTATAATGTGTCCAAGACCTTTGTAATAGGCTTCTAATTTACACAGAAAATTATGTTTGGTCTCAAGAAACCATTTAAGCCATGCTGGTACAAAAATGAATAAACTGTAAGCTAAAATGGCAATAGCAAAAACATATGTACCCCAAGAAAGCCTGGAAGCAATACCATGTCATCTTCAATAACAAGTCCGCACAGTTTAGCTCTTAGGTGGGTTAACCATATCAATGTTATATCAGGAGGATAACCAGAGAGGAGCTTGGCTGAGGCAATGTCCATTCACCTACATAGGCTAGACAAGCTGTCAACCCTTGATTCAAACTATCTTTTAGAAATAAGCAATTATTTAGTCTCTCAGGTTGCTAGTCAGTGCATTTCTTGGTATAGCACGTGTGTGTGTGTGTGATAAACAACATGGCGGTGGATCTAAAACCGTCTCCCACACAGTGCTGTCCACCAGTTATTGGTTTAGCAGCGTCTGATTTTGATTTAGTTGATTTCCCTCCACCACCACAGCTCTATAATATCATGTTGTCAATTGCAACCCAAATGTCAAGTGAGGCAAAGGCCCTTGAGAGTGACATCTTCAAAGGATCTGCAGTGCCTGAGAACAGACACACAACAGTACATCATAGCGTGAGAATCCCACGCCGTGTGTAGCAGAGGGACAGTGTGATGCTAAGTCTCTCAGAATCTCCAGGGGGGGGGGGGTCTGCCTTGAGGTAGACCACTTCAGGCCCTTCATCTTCTGCATGACTCTTTGTTAATGGTGTGTCTGACAGGGAGGATAGAGTTCAGGTCCTTTGTCTGCGTTAGGATCTGCAATGACTGGAAGAAGGGTGAGAAGTGAGAGGGTTAAACCACAGTTGATAAGAGGAGCTGAGCTTTACAAATGGTAGGATGTACCTCAAAAAACTGAGCTTTAATGGCATCAAACTTTTCCTTCTCGTGCACTGCCCTGGCCACATTATTTTTCTCAAACGGCTCTGAAAAATAAAGTGTCACCATCACTTGCTCACAAGAACATATCATATTGGACGTCTATGTTCCAACCATGGTTGTTTAATGGAGGGCTTACCCTCGACACAGATGTACTTGTCTCTCCATTCTCTGTAGTTGCTCCTGGGCAGAGCTCTGGCTTCATGCACGGAGATCACCTGCTTATCCCACCTGCACAGACAAGGAGCAAGATTAATTTAGTCACTGAAATGTAGTTCTTCCAACTAGTTTTTGTTCTAGTTTTTAACTGTAGCAAGGCCGTCTCTCATTTTAATAACGTCTACATCTTCCTGCTACTGGAGACAAAATGAAGACATGAGGGAGCGTATCACACACGCAGAATAAGTGCATGCCTGCAGCAGGACGGTGGTGCAGGCATGCTAGTATAAGATAAACACCAGGCTTTAGAACATGTCATGTTAGTGCTGCCTAAAGCCAAAGGTGCCACCTGCTCCTGTCTCTCAAACTGGAACACGAGAACCAGAGGGGCGAGGGTGCAGGGACAGGCAGAGGAGGGTGAAGACGGTGAGCGGTGAGGACGCAGGGAAATGGGAGCGTCGTAAAAGAATGTGAGCAGGTGCGTATGAAGCTGCATTCATCCGATTTATCCAAACACTAGCGCCTCTTGTGTCAGAGAGGTGATTTACGCATCAAAACAAACAGCTGTTATATATCCAACCCCTGTTGCTCTATTAACAAAGCTCTTTGGTTGAATATCCTTTCTAACGTTAGTCAAAACATGAGAAGCTAAAGAGAAGGGTATGTTATGTAGAGTTATTCACAGATTGTATACTACCATTTTTAATTACAGTATTTCTAATATGTATACAGTACTGTATAGAACCTTGTGGTTCTTCTTTTGGGGGTCACAGCAGAAAGACTTTCAGGAGTACTGCCACAGAAAGACTTAACAATGTAGCTTTACTGTACCTGAACACTGTGGCATAGTACTTGAGGAAGCCCAGAAGCAGGTCTCCTAGAGAGGACAGGTTTCGTGATTTGTAGGGGGGAATGTTTCTGGGTCCCTCTGGGATGTCGTCAATCTCCATCGCTTCATGGAAACAGGCCTGGGGAAAACACACAGGACAGCGCACAAAGACACTGGCTACAGCTGACCACTGGTTAACAACAGTCCTTCAACAACACAGCGGTCTTAACTCAACTCTATTACATTTTTTAATTCAGGGGGAAAACACATGTGGCTCTATTGTACATTTACACAGAGAAGTTCTTTAAGAGTAGATTAATGTCTCAGGTCACACTATACCATCATCCTGTTGGTCTCTACTCATTTCAGATTTACCCAACAATGAGAACACCTACTGGATAGTCCTTCTGTAGAGATGGAAGCACTGGAGGATTAAGAGCTGGAAGAAGAATCAGAACACATAATAGCTTAGACTAAAAACTAAACTCCACACGAGTAACGATAAGACGTTTTTTATGGTCAGACTGTGTGAACGTAGGTGAACTACCATCTCGACGACGACAAGCTAACTCACCATTACTCTACTCTTTTTACCCAAACATCTTATAACTACAGCGAAGGCTAACCTGAACCTGAAGGCTGCAATGACTGGAAGAAGGGTGAGAAGCTGAACCTGTTCCAAACCCCACGTGAATGGGAGAGTGAGGGGTTAGCTTGGGAGGTGTGAGAGCCTCTGCTATCACAATGTACTAACTCTGGAGGTAGTGCAGCATCATGAGCACCAGTGTGTAGCTGCTCAGCGTTCCTTTACTGGCGTCGTTGATCTGGTGGTGTCGCGCCCATTTCTTGATGACCAGGATCACGGGCCGCACCCTGGGATCGGCTGGAAAAGGCCACGCTAGAAGTCAGTGGGTTAGAATGACAGACAACACTGCAATCTTACAGTGACCTATTTTATTGTATAGGGATTGGAAATAAAGAGTACAGAATGTAATAGAGATACAGAATGAGCATTGCGAAACTGACATTTCGATATAAAAAAGCAGCTTTTTTGACCCACCATAGGCGTAACTCTTTAGAAGGAAGGTGTTTCTAATGCCCACAATGTTATTGACATTCAGATCAAACTCCAGACAGCTAAGAGAAGGCAGGGGTGGAGAGAGAAATATATATAAATATTATGTTATTTTGTAAACATTATCTGCGGGGGAACAATATAAAGTTCCCTACCTGCCCTTCTCTCTGAATCTAAGGATGGGGACCTTGGCTCTTATCAGCTGTGTCTTCTCGAGGTATGCTATGGAAGGGAGTACATGTCAATGCCTGACAACAGCAACAGAAAACATTCAGAAACGACGACGTCATGGAGGCTTGCCAGTGTGTTGCATTCAGGGGGCCTCGAAAGGCAATAGCTCGTCAAAACATACAGGAAAAAAAGGTCAGGCTTTTTAAGTGGGTGATGATGTCACAAACCAAACTTCACGGGGCTCTGTCAAATGTGTTCTCTACCCGTAGTCCCTACAATGTAACACCCCCCCCCCACACACAAGCCCACAACCCTAGGGTTAGGAGAGGCAAGTAACTATCTTTCTGAATGCTCAAGATTGTTCTTTCATCTCCTCTGTTGACATTAATCTTTTATTAATCTTTATCCAATCATTAATCTTTTATTCAATGGCTCCCCCTACTGGGGTTTATGCAAAAGAACAATCAGGCTGACTCGAGACATAATGCCAACATACTGGAAGCAATATTTTCTGACATTTTCGTGGGTAGAGTGAATCAGGTGAAAGTTTATTCAAAAACCCTTTTACATTTTTAATAAAATCATTAATACTCACACAATGACCTGAACAAAGGCTGGAGAATGCCGAGTATAAATATTGGATCATTGCGGCAATCATTCTGAAAGACACAGAAAAGAGTGTATGTTGGGTGGTTTATAGCTGTCCTGACAAAACTTTGGTTAGAACCAGGTCCAATCAGATGCCATGGATGATCAGGAGTGGGCAGGTTTTCATTCCAGCAGGTTTACAGTTGACGCAACTGATCGACAAAGCTTTAACCAGGAAGTGAACTAATGAAAAGTGAGCTTTAGTGAGTGGTTGGGATAAAGACTTTTTGTACCTTAAAAAAGTCTGCACTGCTTCAGGAAGACAGAACATTGTGTACCGAGTTCTGACTGCTAGTGTAAATACAGTACAATACAGTAGGTAACATATTGATTATGTTGTTATAAATGTTAACAACAATAAACTAAAATATAGTTTGTTTAATAACCACCATTCTGTACCATTATTCCCAATATCTAGTACATCTATAGGGTCCACCGTGACACATTGGACCCTACTAATAAATACACTGCAGAGAGAGGTACTGTACTCACAGATCCCTCCAGGATCAAACACAGATCCGCATCACTGGTCCTGCAGCCCAAACCATTCATAGAAGAACCAGTCAAGAAAAGCCGTGCCGCTGGAACAAAGCCAATTAGTATGATGAACAGCTGGAAAAACTGGATTATGCATGTACATTCATGGGTGTGCACTAGTGGTTCTCAGTGATAGCTCGGTGTAATTAAATAATATTTTGTTTTGATGATAAGCACACAGTTGAGTGTGTAGGGGATGCAACTTATTTTGGTGTGGGTCAAAAAGCTACGGAACCTCTGAATTTTACAGTACATTACTGTAATTACGCAGCAAAGTCAAGTGGTTAATCGTGAGTCAAACAAATGACCCACTGGTGTACACCAGTGTTTTACAACACCTACCTGGAAAAATACTATGTATGTCTCTCTGTAGACGACTCCTGCACACCTCCTTCCTGTTCAAGTCAGAATCTTGCTGGCGACAGGCCTCAAACACATCCACCATTTGACTACTTAACTACAGACACAAGTATGAAAAATGAGCACAGCATACACGCAAACACACAGAAGTATGTTTCCTCTATCAGTCCCATACACACACCAGTTGAATGTTATATTTATCTCAGCAGACCTTGTCTCTGGCATAGGCCTGCAGCGTGCTGGCGTTTTCTGAGCTGTCAGCCACTTGTGCAGGTGGCGATGGATGTGGACGGGGGTTGGGGATGCACTGGGGGCTGCGATAAGGGTAATCAGGACTGGACGGGGCTGTCCTTGACGTCCCGGCCACCACTTGATGAAGACGGCGTTGCAGAGGAATAGCCTCAAAAACTTGACTATCTCTGTGTTGCTGGGATTGGGAATCAAGGCGCTGGCGTTTCATGGCCTGGGGGCTGTGGTTGTCAAACTGCCTCCTGAACAAAACAATACAAAACACGACGTTAATATGAAATTACCGACCCGTTACCAAGTCACATATTCATGAAAATGGGATATAGTATTAAAAGCATAGCAATGACAATCAAGTATAACAATTACTTACTTTCGTCCACTGGCCATAGCTGATCTGCTAGGATAAAGGGTAGAAGAGACTGTTGGTCGTGGTTTCCACTCATAAGGTATGGTAGGGACAATCGGCTGAGGACAAGCATTGTAGCTATACGTACACAAAAAACAACAACAACAAATGTCAGTCTTTAACATATTAGCTGTTTTCTTTGCTTGCAATGCCCAACGATAAAACTCTAACAAAACCTCTATAAATTTGACAGAAACAACTGCTACTCGCTGTTACAATACAACTAATATCAATACTGTGGCGTGGCATCTACCGGTTGTTGACACTGATTGGCGTATTAACCAGTCTTTCTTGGTTGCGATGGAGAGGCGCTGGGGGTAGAGGGTATCGCTCTTCACTGCGAGGCCTGGGGTTGCATGGTTGGAACCCCATAAGTGGAGGGTTGCGAGGATACATGCTGAAGTTCTTCACCTTTGACCAATGCAGAATTAGAAGTGGTTTGAGAACACGGTGGTTTGAGAACGATGACGAGATACAGTTGTCTGTAGTAATGGAAAACGTCTATACAATTGATTGAAAACGACTACCTGGTAAACCTAATAATTGTAATGAAGCTAACAAGCCAGTTTCAGATTTAGCTGTGTAGCTAATGCATTCGTAATGGGATGTATACATTCAATTCTAACAAAGAATCTAACTCAAAACAACAAGCGAAATTGTTTTTTAGTCGTCATTCTGAAAAAAATATATTGTGAGCATTCGAAACAAAATTTACCTAAACGCATATCACATGTAAACAACTGCTACTTCCTCAAAGCATCTACTTCCGCTTCAATGCGTGACGCTGATGTGTGACGTCGAATCGATATAAAGGGGGCTCGACATTTCCTGTTTTCCATTATAAATATAATATAAAAAACAACAGATTAAACAATTTACTGTCATACAGAGCACACATCGTGCCTTTTATTGCCAATGCTGTATAGTAAAATACAAATTTTATCTGTATTTGTGTATGTGCATTGGATCCACATAAATTAGACGTCTGACTGTTAATTACAAAGAGTTACTACATTTCAGATGTTTGGTGTGAAGATGTAGGAAATTATTACAATCTTTTGTTTGTCTATAAGGCTTTTCATAAGGTCACAGACCTAGTCCGGATATGTAGGCTACCATGTATTTTTCAGGATCAATGTATTCATAATTGTTAAGATGTTAATTGACATATAATTTATAGACTGTGATTTAGCCCAATTTCCATTAATTTAAGGTACATTTCCTCAACCTTTGTAAACGAATAATATTCCGGATTACAAACTACGACATGCGATACGATATTTTAGTTCTGGGTTTTGCATAATAATTACTTCTATATTAAAGGAGTCAAATTGAAGGCCCCCCTAACAGTTGCATCTTTAAAAAAATTTGTTTTCTTGTTTCGAATGCCCGCTAATTAAATCATAAGAACAAATCACCAAATTACATCAGTCACTGGAGTACCAGGCAACGTCACTGCGGAAGACGGTGTCGTGACGTAGCAGTTCAATATTAACAGTAATTAGAGGGAAGGAGAAAAACGGATGTACACCATCAGCTAGATGTGAATGTGTGTGTGCGCGCGCGTGTATGCGGGGGGGTGAACTAACACCACGACAGTGATAATAATAATTAGACGTTAACATTTGTCTTCACTTCACTTTCAAAATTTACATCCATCCAATCAATCAAACAGACCTACTATAAAATAGTGATTTATCAAAGGCCTGTCCAGTAACACTGGATTCCAAGAATGAAATATCTGAGGAGGGTGTGTAGCCGCTGATCCTATGGTGACAGGGAGGGGGGGCGTAGAGGGGGAGTGAGAGAGAGAGAGAGAGAGAGAGAGAGAGAGAGAGAGAGAGAGAGAGAGAGA
>JAODLI010034856.1:10000-18939 GCA_027575585.1 Percopsis omiscomaycus | reverse complement strand
GTCATCTATGTTGTATTCTAAATAAAATATTGAAATTTGAAACTTCCACATCATTGCATTCTGTTTTTATTCACAATATGTACAGTGTCCCAACTTTTTGTGGAATCGGGTTTGTACTATTTAGTGCAATAAGTAATAATAATAATAATCAAAGCATGTCAGGTGAAGCTAAGGAACACTTTCTTCTTAAAACACACTTTTTTGCTATCCTAAAACCTTCAACATTTTAATCAATCATGTAATCTGACAGTATAAGAGCGTTCCTTACACTGAAATGCTAGTGGTTGAGAAGCCTCTTTACTTCGAGAAGTGTTTTCCTCATGAAGGTAAAAGGTTTTATAACCTTTTTTTTAAACTTTAAAAAACTTTTTAAGGATTCTGCCAAACTGCCACACGAGCTGCATCTCTGGATTTTCATTTGAAACACTGCACTGGGAAACTTGAAAACTGACCCTGAATTGTTGAGAGAAAACGCCAGACACCCAGATAGAATCTTGTTATGAAGTGAACAGCCCAAGGATGGCAGTTAGGAGTGTGTGTGTGTGTGTGTGAGAGAGGGAGAGTTCTATCCCCTCCGACTCTATTGTTCTCTCATTCCAGCCCTTGTCTCCTAGATGATAAAAACCGCCATAACGCCTGATAGAATGTGTATGAAATGACGGAAAAATTAGATCTGGGGGAGAATTGGCGAGGAGGAAGAATGGAGGGAAGAAGCAAAAGATGGAAGTTGAGGTTAAAAAAAAAAGTGAAGAGAAAATTGAACGGTGTAAGGGCGAGGGACGAAAAGGTTACGGGTGAGAACGGGGGGGAGGAGAGGTGCGCGGAAGTGAATAAAACACTAGATGACGAGACAAAAAAAGGAAAAGGTGATGCGAGGTAAAGGGGGGAGGGGGGGAGGAGTTTGTAGAGCAACCTCGCGTTTTATTTAAGGGGTTCTGCATTCTTCTGGTGGGACAGAGGAGAGACAAAGGGTGAGGCTGAAGAAACAGCACAGTCCTGTAGAATTATGGGTCCAACAATAGTCGTCGCATCCCCTATAATCATGCAAAACGCCATGGCGGTAAAATGCATTTTTCTCAATGCCTTGAGAAAAATGCACTAATCATATAGAGATATGTGAAGGTGGTAATAAGCCCAAAAAGAGAACAGATTACTGTTTTTATGATTAAAAATTAAATAAGATGACATAATTCTAGCTTTTCTTTTGTTCTGCTTCATATTTTCTCTCCTTTCCTCTCCTCTCCTCTCTTCTCCTCTCCTCTCCTCTCCTCTCCTCTCCTCTCCTCTCCACTGGCATATATGTGGCATTTGGCAGCAGTGTTATTAGAGCGGTAAGGAGTCCATGGTAATCTCCCGGCTTTCTTAACAGACCTGATGAAAGCACTGCTAAAGGTTAATGTCTGATTCTGTTACAGTCTGAAGGACAATACTTTTTAATGCTCAAGTGTCTATGTGAGTGGGCGCATGCATGCGGGTGTGTGTGCGCACGATACTGTAACACCAGTGCCAAGGCGTGTCTAGAAAATGTTTTTTGCGATCACAAAATTACTTATAAGGACATTGCAGCCAGTCCTTGAATAAAGAAAGAGCATTAGGGAATGTGTTAAGGTTTTAACTAGGAGCACATAGTTAGCCATGTATTTTAAAGCTGAACCTAAACTAAGGTTTAAGGTATAATAGAATATCTGCACACTTATACAGTAGTTCAATATACTGTATATACACTATAGCAGTGGTTCTCAACTGGTCTAACCTCACGACCCACATTTGTCCTTGGTTATTAACTCACGACCCAAAAATAATTACATTTCTGAACCATTATAATTTATTTCACAACTATTTGTGCAGTAATTCACAATGTCTATATGCACCGTTCAAAACACCTACGCACCTTTCAAAATGAAAGCGCACCATCGAAAGTTCGAAAGTTCGAAAGTTCGACAAACACACATGCATACTCCTTCTGTAAACTGAGTTGGGAATTACCCATGATGCTTCTGCAGTAGTTTGGGGTTACATTATATGAAAAAAATCCTCGGGCCAGGCTCCATCAAGCACATTGACTAAGAGACACACACACACACACGCAGGAGGCCCATATTCAGGTGTGCACACACGCACACACAGATTCGTGCACACACATTATCGAGTGAACGCAAGAGGCACTCTGCTGGGGCTCTAATAGTCTCATTACTCACTAGCGTGGTCTGCTTATACTCTCAGCAAAGCTAAAAGGATGTGTGTACACACACACACACACGCATTCACACACAAAAATCACACACTCATACAGCCCTCAAAGGCCCTGTTTGCCCTCTTTAAAGCCCAAAGTATTTGCACAATATAGACCCGTCTCACATACAAACATACATTGCTTCGCCTCAAAGATGTATTCTGGAAAACTGGGGAGATCACTGGGAAGAAATGTTAACAGCCTTTGTTTGCCCGGGATCAGAGGACTCATAAACCCCAGACTTTCAGGGCAAACCTAATTCTGGTCTTTAATTAATCCATTTGTCAGTTTAGTGATCTTTGTTTGAAAGTCATAAGCTTCTTAATATCCGCCTTTGATATTCACAAGGTTTGGTAATTGCTATGGCTACCCGGTCTATTGTAAAAGTAACAATAGTTAGGTACAAATGATTTACAATTAGGTTATTTAGCAGACACTTTTATCCAAATCAACTTACATAGAGTACAATTACTGTATTAGGGAGAAGGTACTGTAGGAATTGGGCATGTTGGGGATCGAACCTACGACCACCCTTACCCCTAGACTGTCCTGCCGATGATTTTACATAGATTGCAAGTGTATTGCAGGAGAGTTGTCTAGAACCTCTGTATCTGTTACACACTGTCTGAGAGGGCAGGAAGTATGACACATTAGCTTTCCAATCCTGGATTTCTCTTGCTGGAATTTGAACAGTCAACCCGCTTGATCAGAAACCCACTTGCCGAATGTGTGCTGTCATTTTTACAGCAGGAAAATCCAGCCCTTTTCATGCTCCAACATAAGAATTGGATTGGTCTCATCAAATAGACTTTTAATGACACAGTTGTTAAACTTTCAAGTTGTTCTCAAAGAAACCTGATGGTTTTGCCATTGTCCTCTTGACCTTATTCATTGTGTAGACATTGGGAGGAGAGCCGCACAGCTAATTAACATCGCAAAATGGGATGTAATCAGATGCCAAGTACTCTATTAAAATGAAAGTCATTGCAAAAAAGACTTGGACTCCACAGGGGGACGAGAAGGGATATTTGATGAGGGACTGTGTGTGTGTGTGTGTGTGTGTGTGTGTGTGTGTGCGCGCGCGCGTGCGTGTGTGTGTGTCTGAACAGAAATTCAAGAGGGCACCCGTTAGTTTCACTTAAAAAATAGAAACGGTTTCCAAATGAAGAAGAGGACTTTCAAGCGTTGATATACAGTATGTAAATATGTTTGATGAATCAAATGAAAATATTGCTAAGCCATCCGCTAGTTTCTGCAGCAGTGACAGAGAGGGCTAGTTATTAATGGAGAGTAGATTTGAAACTGCGTAGAACTTGTGTAACGGGCCACCCACAAAAAGTCAGCACCCGTTTCTTTGTGCAGCTGTTGTTGACAAATAAGAGCCATTATACATAATTCACTACGGTGCACAGAATGGACTCTCTGTCTGTTGAGCCTGTGTTGACCCTACTCCTTTTAAGGAAGATTTTCTACTTTAGATAAATACGAGAGAGTGTGGAGATAGCTAAGAGACTGGTGATATAACTCCGCTTGTTAGCTGGTACCTCGGCCATCTGCGATGCCTCTTCAAGAGCTGGAGAGGTGCTAAGCATTGCTGGTCCATGGGCGAGCCCGTATGAGCACCAAGGACTGCCATATTAGATGCTGGCTTTTTAATCCGGCCTCAACTCTAATGAGAGGCGAGACGGCGGCTGAAGGACAAACATTTAGCGGCCTCAAAGCGCTACTCAGAACAGGTTCTTGTTCCAAAAAGTAATGGGCCGTTATGGAGAGACAATCGCTTTTGTCTGTTGTCTCTTCCCAAATGGATGGCAAAAGGGAACACAGAGTTACAGTAAGAGATACCTGTGAGTGTCCAAGAGACTTTTAAACCGAGATGGACAGAGAGAGAAAGAGAGAGAGAGAGAATGGGGTGTCATAATGGTGACAAGCTATGCTTTACTGCTCATAAGCAGTTATGGAAAATTGGAAAATATCTGCTTGAGTAGCTGGACCTAGTGTGCATGTAATGTTCTGTCGCTATCATTTCTCTTCGTCTACATGTGCATTTTCACCTGTAATTACTTGTCTGTGCCTGTAGGGGCATGCGAGGGAGTGCCTGTGCCTGTCTACTGCTGAGAGAAATAATTATATTGGCGAGGGGGTTGGGGAGTGCTGTCTGGATGACTTTTTCGTGGGATTCATTTCAGTTCTGCTACTGTGTATGGCTTTTTGTTAATACAAAAGTGACTCAAAAACAAAAGTTTTTCATGTCTAATTATATTTCCTGTTTTAACCTCATTGGGCATTTTATTTTTTACCCCCCTCTACGCTATTCGGTCGGTCTTTCTCTCTCCCTCTCTCTCTCTCTCATATTAGTCAAGTCAAGTCAAGTTTATTTATACAGCCCTTAACACATTACAGTCACATTACAGTCTCAAAGGGCTGCACAGGATTTTGCATGGCAACGAATGACACCCCCTTCACCTATACCTCCCATCGGGCAAGGAAAAACTTCACTAAAAAAACACTAGGGTTAAAAGAAATGGAAGAAACCTTGTGGAGGGACCACAGAGGGAGGAATCCAACCCTTCCTTGGACGGTTAGGATGCGATAGGTGCCGAGTGGGCAAACACAATAGTCTGTCTAGGTTTTTGGGTAACCCGCTGTTGTGATCAGCCACAAGTGATGCATATTTATTGTCTTCAGAGGGGTGGAATAAACAACATGAAGGAGTAAATCTTCGCCCTCCCTCGGCTGGTGTGCAGCCTTGTCTTGCGTCGCAGGCAACAAAAACAGCTATTATTTATTTACTGTGTGATTTATTCATTCATTAAGTCTTTTAACTTTTTGCCTACATCCCGTTACCTGGGGAGACCAGGACGGCACGCCTGATTAATCGCAAAGAGACTTGAGTACGAGGATGGCACACTGCCCCGTGTGCACATATTTGCATACACTGACGCGCAAATAATGCACACACACACACACACACACACACACACACACAGACACACACCCACAGACACACACCCACAGACACACACACACACACACACACAGACACACACACATACACATTTCAGATGTACGTACATATACACACAGGGAATTCTGTGAGTCTTCTACCATTTTCCAGGGGGAATATCTTTCTTCAACTTTTGCTTTGCTTTCTCCAACTTCTCCTCTGCCAGATTCAGCTGTGTTTTTGTGTGTGCGCGCGCGCGTGTGTATATGGGTATTTTGCATGCACCTCTTGAGCTGTGTGTGTGTGTGTGTGCGTGTGTGTGTGTGTGTGTTTTTGCTCTCGTAGAAAACACCATTTGTTTTACACAAATACAACATTAAGCGGAGAGCCACATGGGAGCATTCATTAGTTGGTTCTCTAAAAGGGCTTCTACTAGGACCCACAAGAATACCTCTCTCTCTCTCTCTCTCTCTCTCTCTCTCTCTCTCACTCACACACACACACACACCCTCACACACAAAGGGACAAAGAACATGTCAGCGTGTGCTTAAGCACACATGTATGAAAGAACACACACACGCATGCACACACACACACGAGCGCACGTGAACGCAGGTGTGCGCACACACCGTCACACCAAGTTTGTACGGCGTGCCTCTCTTTAGACTTTCATTAGCTGTAGTTGGTGCTTATCGATCCTGTTATATACACCAGGCCAAACTGCTGCTAAATTATTCAGCTTGGTTAAATAGGGCTGTTCCATTATTCAGCAGCATGGCATGCTGTAATTAATATTGTAGAGATATGTGACAGGCAGGGTGGCATTTCACTCACCGACACCACAATGCTCTCTCTCTCTCTCTCTCTCTCTCTCATGGACTCGTGCTCTTTGTAACCACTCTCTCTTTTACTATTGGTAATTTTTCTCTCTTGATTTAATTTTCTTCGTCTCTTTCACACTCCTCTACATTTTCCACTCTAATCGACCTGTTCCTTTCTTTCATGCCACCCCTTCCCTTTCTCTCTCTCTCTCTCTCTCTCTCTCTCTCTCTCGTTTTCTCTTTTTCATGCCCTCCTGCCTCTTCCATTATTACTGGGTCTTCGTGTGTAACAGCTCAGTTGGCTGGGAGAATGAAAGGGCGCTTGGGAATTCACGTTACACGTGTTTGCGTGCATGTCATTGTGTGCATTATGAACTGTCTTTTTTATAGCATGCATTTCTTTTATTTCGGAGAACATCTACGTTCGATAGCTCTGACGGTGCTTCTCTGGTGCAATATTCAATATCCCGTCCTTGGCTTTGTCTTGCATTTTGGGGAAAAAAACCTGCATCAAACACTCTCTTGAAACACATTATACAGTATATCATACAGTATCTCATCTTATTTTATCATATCTTGGGGAGAGGATAGGCTAGTGGTTGGAGGAATCCAGCAGAGGGGTTGTGGGTTCAATCCCTGACATGTCTTGTCTACCTGTAAGCATCCTTGAGCAAGAAGTACCCCTACTTGCCCTTTAACACTTGTAAATATAATCTTTGTAACTACTTAATGACCTATTTGTAATTGTACCGTTGTCTGAAACACTTGTATTTCTTATCTTATGAGGCTTTTGAAGCAATTGTATTTCGTATCTTATCTTATCATCACTTACTGTATCTTATCAGGCTTTTGAAACAGTATGTGTGTGACAGGCAGCCAATTAGAAAGTATTTCCTTCGCTCTCGTCGTCGCTCCATGACAAAACAGGGGAGAATAGTCTTCAAAAGAGCCTGTCATTTCTTTCTCCCAGTCTCACGGTGAGCACTACACAGGCTCCTAAATGACAGACCCTGGAGATCAAAGTGCCTGATACTCTAAATGGCTGTGCATGTGAACGCACGCACGCACGCACACGGGGAAAGAGTGGCAAATTCCTCTCTCCCATTGTTTCTATATTTCCATACTATGAAACAGAGTTTTGTTTTGGTTCTCTGTGCTGCCTTCATCCATTATTTTGCTCTCCAATATGCTTGTTGTTTTTTATTCCTTTATATTTTTATTCCTTTTTTGCTATGCCATGATTTTGCTCTTGACTGTAAATTGGGTTTGTTAGCCTTCTGTTGGTTTTGTTAAGTTCTGAGCAAAAACTTTATTTTCAATACATTTGTGCTGTATTACTCCTGTGTTGCCAGTTTATCACCAAGTTATTCTTTATTCATTGCTTTTCTCTCTCTGTGGTCCAGCACAGTCAGTACCAAACACAGTTTGGATTGCGCTTCAGAGAAGGATTCTTTGTTCCTCTTTCATATTTGAACAGTTATTAATGCCAAATATTGTTTGTGTTAAGCTTATGGCAGATCCAAATGTTAATGCTACACTACACAGTCCTGATGACTGGGTGAAGACAGCATTATGGAACCATTTGTGTCTTTGGCGTGTTAACTGACAGACACGGCCATGAAAGTCTGTTGAGGAGGGCGAGGCTTACATATTTTATTTTCTATCACACCAATGGCAAAATTTGGTTCTGTCATAAACATTTGTTGGAACACCTTCGATTTTTCTGTTTTGTCACGGTAAAAAGAGACGGTTGTCCTAAAGAAATGATTTTCTGGCACTTGCAAAAGCAATGACATCCTATTTTACAAGGTACTGGACAGAGGGGACACAGGAAAACGAACAAGTTACACCACACACACCTACCTCTTTTAAACGAGGGGTCACAAACACTAACATATCTGACAAGTGTGTCACAGCGCCAAATACTAAACGGGGCTGGGCTCCGGACTCGGTAGTCTCTGATGATGATGATGACAGGTTATAAATTATACATTCAGCCTAAATCTGCCCTACTGACAGTGAGCTCTTTATATACTTGGAGGGGCGTATTCTCAGTAGCCTTCTCTTGCGTGTATTCTAGACTTTTGTGAATACTACAGAGAATTGCGAGCAAAACGCTCGCAAAAAAACGACAACACATTTGCTGTGAAATATTATGGTGCATAAAGATTGTGTCAGAATGTTTCACAAACCACGTTTTGGATCTGCAATCAGAGCTTCTCTATTCTTTCAATTACCTTAGTAAATCATTGTGCTGCAACATTTTGACACATATAATTATTGTGGCTACCGTTGGCTGTTTGAAAAATAGTTCCGATTTTTTCTACAATGCGTCTGTAGGTATCATTAATAAATGATTGCATAAATAAATGGGAAAAGTTTCAGCTCATCAAATGATGCCGGTCTACCCGGGGACCCGTTTTTCTTGTGACCCATCTTTGTGTTTGAGGGTGATCTGCTGCAACAAGGTTACCCATGGCCAGATGTCTGTGCCTCTTCCCCCATGCGCACCGCTGTTCCATTTTCAACTAACGGACCGTCGAGGGCAGCGCTATAGGGGATCGTTTATCATAGCTGATGGTACTGGGTGTTCCGCACATGAGCACACACACACACACACACACACACACACACACACACACACACACACACACACACACACACACACACACACACAGAGACACATGCAGAAATGCATTCACACACACAACTACATTGGCACGCATTCACGCACAAAAATAAAAACACACTCACACCTGCAGAAATGCATACTTTCCTGTATGTCGCGTGCACACACCCTCCCGCGCGAGTAGGACACCTGCGGAAATGCTCTCACGCTCAACCTTTTACACGAACACATTAACCATTACATACATACAATAAACCTGTGACGTGGGAAGATTCACACCAATGAATCAAATTAAAGCGCACTCCGGCT
>JAODLI010034856.1:0-5000 GCA_027575585.1 Percopsis omiscomaycus | reverse complement strand
CTGTAATGAGAGATAACTTCCCTGCGTCTGCGGGAAGCAAGTCCACCACCGTGGCCCCATACATTTTTTATCAGCCGCAATTACTCAGAGCTTGTTGATATTTCCCATTCGTTTCATTTGGGAACATTTGCATCAGATAACCAGGGGCCTGCTGTAGGGCTAACCGAGCTACGCTACAGTAAATTAGAGGTCTCCGACTGTCCAACAACAATCTGGGGGAATTACTAATGGCCGGGCTGCTTGTCAGAAGCACGAGAGGTCAGCTGGTTCCTTTAAATGCATGGCTTTCTGTCAACTGCTTTAACATGCAGTTGGTCTTAAAAACTGTAAATATTTTCTAAGCTATCAGATATGTTGTTTCATATGCTGCATGCTAAAGTGCTGATGTAATGTAAATGCTTCCCTTGTTGACTAAAAATATAATTTCTTTGTGTCACTTTTTGTGTCGACTGCATGCGGACTAACTAGAAATCAGCTCAGGTAGTTATTGTGTCATTATATACTGTAAAGTGATCAAATACAGTGAATTTTCTGTCCTTGGAGTCCTTCAGATGAGATTAAAGGAAAGATATCAATCATTACTTATCAGTATATGCCTGGCAGACAGGTGTCTTCTCTAACCGAATGCCGAATGCAAGGGGGGTTCTGTTCTGGCCTGTTAGAATGACTATATTTGACAGGTTTGGAGATTATTGTGGGTCGTGGCGAAACTTATGCGCCATTTATGAGGATTAACATGTCAACAGTGCAAATAAATAAATAAACTGGTAAGCACTATCAGGAATTTAGCCTGGGGGGATGCCATCATTACCAGATTAAACAAAATGACTAATCACAAAACAATCCACTTCAAAAGAAGAGAAAGTCAAAGGAGCTCAAGCTTGGGGGTAAAAGCTAAGTCATTTTAATTATTCAACTCCAGGCAAACAATACAGTGAATTCATAATCATCTCACACAGGGAGAATAAACATAACGCAGTGACAGTTTAGTCTTTGAACAGAAAAATGCCACTGTAGTTTAGGAAACTGAAAGGTGATTGATGTGCTTGATTAAAGACAAGACAGCTCCCATCCGTCAAATCTACCAGGTGACGTGTGAGAATCAAACATCTTAGGGGGGGAAGGGAATGACAAAAAGCCTTACCAAGTGAGCATTGAGAAGCAGATCATAGGAACCCGCAGTTGCTCCCAAGGAAGCTAACCAGCATGGTGACCAGAGGTATGGGCCTTCTGGGAATGCTTTGGGTCAGTCTGAAGAAGGAGGCAAGATAACAGACAATGAACCAACGGGAACCGTCCAGGGGGTTTTGATATTCCACCTTCTTTGAAACCCAAATTAGGTGATGAGAGGTCCTCGATCCGTGGATAGGAAGTGATCAAACAGCCAAGCCAGCGCTTGTGAGTTGAACTCAGGGAGGTAATTCATTCTCAGATGTCTGACTTTGAAACTGGAATGGAGGTATTTTTATGATATTCTAGTGAGCAGTGAGCAGCCAGATTGTGGGACCATGTTGTGGGATTTAACTTCTTTGGGGCCTGCAGAGCAATGCCACTGTAAACTCTTAAAGGGACCACACATCCAGAATTGCCCTTGTGGTGGAAGCCAGCGTTACAAAAACTACTCCTCCCCCCTTATGGCTCACACCCTCTCTCTACTCCTCCGAATATAACTACAAACGGCATAACTACAAGCATTTCTGAGTCTGAACAGTTGTGTTTCAAACATAAACAGTGAGCTGGAGGGGAAATTGGAGGTTCTGGGGGGCACTATAACGCGATCAAGGAGTGTACCTTTAACATTCAAAAGCTCCTAAAAAAAAGTGTTTTTAATCAACAGCCTGATTTATTTTATAATAGGTAAATGGAATTGAAGTTGATTTCTGACCCTTGTTCAACACATATTTAGGTGATGGGAGTCATGCATTTTTGCTGTTTGAAAATAGAAAAAACATGAATCTACATTAAAATTACCATTATTTTGCTTTTTTTCCCCCTCTGCACATACTTTAGATTAGAAACTGTCATCTCTGACCTTCCCCACCAAGCCCCACCAAGTCCCAAACCACAGCTATTGATTTTTATAACTATCTGTTTACTTCTCGTCTGCACACTTTCCCAGTTGCTTGGAGAGCATCGTTTGGCCCGGGGCGATCGGTAGGGCCCAGCTTGTTCCAGTCTTTGATCATCGCTCAGCCAGCGGATTAACATATGCACACTCTCTTCCTGCCTTTGTCACCGAGCTTGATAATAAATCTATGGCCTCTCTCTCTCTCCCTCTCTCTCTCTCCCTCTCCCTCTCTCTCTAACAGTCCAATATGTGACGACCTGTGAATCAATCACCGTGCTTTATGCCTCTTGTATGACATGGATGCAAATCACAGGAGGCTCCGTGGGCAAAGCTCTGCTTATTAAAACCTGGTGTCTGGCTCATTACTGCCCACTCATGCACATGCACGTGGCCGAGACACATACAGCAAGACACATACAATACATTAACATTGGTTTAGGTTTAGAATGCAGAGAGACTATTACCTAGAATTGCCTAGAATAATACAAAAATAATAATAATAACAATAATACGGTATACTATTATTACGATCAACAAATATATACACTGTACATTATTCAGCAGTGCTACTGCATATTACTCTATTGTTATCTTTTACCAGCAGCCTGCTTTACATTCTGGTCATTGCACTGCATTCACCCATGTTGATTCTGGTTAGGGCTAATCCTCTATCATAGATTGCTCCTGTATATTTGGTTTATAAATATATTCTGTGTTGTAGCCTATATCTATAGCCTTCTTGCTGCTGTTTAAACTCCTGAATTTCCCGTCAAGGCTTATTAAAGCCTCATCCTATCACATTTTATTAAATGGTCTGCACTTTTCTAACTGATATCCAAGGTGCTCATACAAACCATAACAGTACACCAAGACTGCATAGTGTCCAACGGGTAAAATAGAAAACAATAAACACGAATGGACATACAACTAACAGTCCAAAATAAAACAAGTCAAAGTCAGAGAGAAATAGTTAATCGGTCTGGATGGATAAAACGCTAATGAAGTTCATTACTGGGTCATTGCGGGAGCGTACAGGCCTGTCTGAACAGATCTGGTGTGAGCAGAACCGCAGTGCTGGGGCTCTCGTTCATACCTGCACTCGCTGTGCAGTAAGTGTACTAATTAAGGTGGTCGGAGTCTACAAACACCCAGTTAGCGCTCTTAAAGGGCCAGCACCACTGAGGTTCACACAGACTGAACTCGACAAGTAGGACACCGCGCTTGTGTGTGTGTGTGTGTGTGTGTGTATATGAGAGAGAGAGAGAGAGAGAGAGTATAGAAAGAGAGCGACAGATAACTGTGGGCCTATATATTGTGCACGTGCGTGCGTGCGTACACGTACGTACAAGAGAGGGGGCATGCTGCCACGTAGGCAGGTGACTTTTTAAAAACATCTTATGCGCGGTATCTCTAATGGCCTCTGTTGAAGCACGCCTTCACTCCTCATTGCCCAGCTTATTTATTACGACCCAATTATATCAGTGGGTCGGCTAAAAGAACCACCATCCTGCACTAAATACTCCCATGCTCTGGTGGCTGAGCTCCTACTTAACGGCCTTATGTTCCTAAGCCGTGTACCACTTAACCACGACTTCAGGGGCGCCAGGGGTCGCTGGAGAGCGCGATTTGTACTCGCCATCAGCAATGCAGCGTAGGAGACCGTATAAAAGATATAGGAGGCAACCAGCGTGGGCCGAGACCCCGCCTGCTCCTCCCCGGCGAGGAGGGCGAGCTTGTCCGAGCTACCTCCTCATCAATACGTCAAGCCCGAGTGGGTCGAGGAGAGGCACGACCTGCGAGGGTCTGGAGCCAGGGCCCTATTAAAACCGGAGCCCGGCTTTCTCGGAAGATGCACCATCCTCTCACCTCAGTAAGAGCGGGGGGAAAAACGCGAAAACAATCGGCTCGCCCCGACAGCGAGACAATCAGCCGTGCGCGACTCGGGGCGAGGTAGCACTGACCCGCCGTGTCCTCGCGCAGCAGAGACCGGGCCGCTTCCACACACTGATGAGCACTTTCGCAGACATCAAACGGGGGCCGCGGCAGACCTCCCGGCGACCCGCCTCCGCCAGCCTGTCTCCTGCACTCCGCTTTTATTTGAGGTTGATATGGAGAGACGCGTCGGCAAATATCGATCATGGCGCGCTCCATAAAATTCTCCTTCCAGTTTTGAGAGGTGATTATAGGCCCCGGACCCAGCTGATGCCGTTTTGGTGCGTGTGTGTGTGCGTGTGTGTGTGCGTGTTCTTGACTGTCTGTATGTGTGAAGGTTCTCACACTGAATGTGTCAGAGAAACTGTAGCTGCAAGAGAAGTAGTACAATTCTCAGTTCGATTTATAGGGGGGTCTGAGTCCCCCCCCCCATGTCATTCACAAGAGACAGACACACACACACACACACACTGGCTCCACAGAGCTGAAAATAGCACACCAGACACGGAGAATAATGCATGTGATTTCCAATCATCGAAATTCAAATGATTTTAGACGCCCGCCCCCCCCCTCGTCTGCCTTCTGCTGTGGCCCTCAGAAGAAGCTCCCCAGTAGCGTCTTGGAGACATAGCGATTCCGAGGGCCTGCGTTAGGAAAGGGGCCCGTTATTAATTAAGCTGGCGGGGTGGGAGTTTTTGACAGGGACTCCCGAGTGGCGCTGTGGTGTGGATCTTGGCGCTGACCTGGCCCAGGCGGGGGGGCGGGAGAGCAGGGGGAGCAGGGTTACGAGGCCTATCCGCGACCGGAGGGCAGGCGGCTGACTCCAATCCTGTCGATCGGCGGAGGGACCCGTCGTCGTGGCGACTCTAGCACCTTCCTGTAAACGGAGGGAGAGAAGCAAGCGAGAGCGAACTTAACATTACCATGGTGCTGTTACATGGAGCAGGTAGGGGTTACATGGTGCTATTACATGGAGCAGGTAGGGGTTACATGGTGCTAT
>JAODLI010034835.1:0-18942 GCA_027575585.1 Percopsis omiscomaycus | reverse complement strand
CTCTCTCTCTCTCTCTCTCTCTCTCTCTCTCTCTCTCTCTCTCTCTCTCTCTCTCTCTCTCTCTCTCTCTCACACTCCTCTGTCTGTCATTCCGTCTCTCTTCGCCTTCACACTGCGGTATATTTGAGCGCCAGGCTAATCATTCCACCGGGACAGAGAACATGACTGTGCCCCCCCCCTCCCTAAACAGTCTGCTCTCTGCTCTCGCTCTAAGGGCCAGTGTAATGACTGCAGGCTGTAAACCTGCAGGCTGGTGTCTGCCCAAGGATTCCTTGCGCCAGGGTATCAACCGGGCGCAGGTGTGGACCGGCACACTGGCCAATCGATGAAAAGTCCCCGCTCCGTCCGTCCGTGACGGCGGGGGACGCAGGTCTGTAGAGACCTGTTTTTTTTTGTCCTTCGGAGCCCTGTTCATACGCTGCTTCACTTGCCACCCATTAACGAGACGTGAGTCATACCTACGGTGTGGCGTTGCGTGCGTTGTGCGGCGACTGGGCCAGGCTTGGCTGTAAGATGATCCGATGCTGATGCAGTCAGACGGTGCTATGGAGAGAGACACAGCTCGGCTGTTCCTCACCTAGAGCGGAGCTGTGAGGCACTGTGGGTGGAGTTTGATTTGCTTTTGATAAGCGTGCAAAAAATAGAGGGTGGGGTGGGTAAATGATAGGTTGGCTGCATTGTTTGAGCAGAAATAACACTACTATTTTATCCCGAACAACTTACAGTGAGCACAATTACACTAAGCATTGTTTGTGTGCCCGCCCATAAACGCAAATTTCCGCCCACAACTTACTGTTTCTGTTTTAAATATGACGTATGACTGTAGCAGGAGGTGTGGAAATGACGTAAGCCTGGGAGGGCTGTGGAGGGTGGAGTGGAGAGGAGTGTGAGCCGCCCTTGCACTCGGGTGCAAGAGAGGCACGTGTTTTTGTAATGCTGCTTTCGACCACAAGGGGAATTCTGGACACAAATTAAATGTCCTTTTTTTAAATTTGCACACATAATAAATCCAATAGTTTTACCTTTAGTTTGCATGGTTCAGGAAGAAAATGTCGTTTTTCGTGGCCTTTCTGGTGTTAAAGTAAGGTTATGGGACGAACACAATGGAGAAAGTGAGGAAGGAAAGATGAGAGATGAAATTAGAGGAGGTTGTCTAACAGGAGGAGAGCATACCTCCGATGCATCTTGGGAAGGTTTCTCTATGCAGAGCCCTTTGGCTCATACTGGCTTCTCTGAACTGGACTGTCCATCGGAGACGCACACAAGCCGCAGACTCTGCCTGTCAGAACCTGAGGTCTCGATGCCATGATCTCACTATGGCCACCAGCATACTCCAACTATCCAGCCCCGCTCAGAGACACAGACTTGTCTGACTGTTCACCTGAAACAATGAGCGCTTGTTTAGGGATTTTAGGTCGTAAAACGTAACGTTTATTGATACATTTTTCTGTGCATGTGGGACAAACTTGTGGTTCATGTGTATTACATGAAATAAATTGATAATATAATTATTTCATATTGGGGTCAGAACACTTCCACGTTAAAAAATGTGTTCAGTATCTCATATATACTGTAAGGTCAGTGCACAGTTGCTAATGTCATTATGAGTGTATACTCAATACATACGTTTGTGTGTTGAGGCTGTTGAGAGCATAGCCTACAGCTTTGACACTATTAATGACTGAATGCAGGTTGGGGTAGAAACTCTGGCTGTGGTAGCGATGCAGCTCAACTTTGATTGAAAGTATCCCGTTTCAGCGGAGCTTGTATCACTTAGATAACCATGCATCTTAAGTCTTTTCAAAGAAGCCTCTTGACGTCTCCCCAGCTTGCCCTCTGCAACCCCTCCCTTCTCCAGCTTACAGCCTTTGTGGTTCCTGGAACAGATGTTATCACCGAGGGAAGTGTACCCCTCTTTCTCACTCTCTCTGATGTCCTTTGCATTCCTGGTGGGTTAGTTCTGGGCCTTTTTGTTGTCCGCAACGGAATATCTATGGGCCACACTTGTCCCTGGTGCCTGCTGCTAGAGCCACAGCCACAGGTTCAGGGTTTGTTGTTCTGTCAACTGTCTGATGTTTCGATGTGTGGTAGTTGACATGCCGCTAAAGGTTTTGTTTATGCCTTTGTTTGCCACTCGAGATGTATTGACCGGCTCCTCTGGAGTGTCCCTGTCCTCTGAGACAAGGTTAGTTCTTTCCTGTGACAGATTCACATCCTTCATTTAACCACAAAACCAATTGCACAGACACACACACACACACACACACACACACACACACACACTCACACGCACACACACACAACCACAACACACAATTACACATAATACATCTCGTCAGCTACAGGTAGGTAGGGGAAACTGTATTGTAGTCAATTCATTCAGGGCCTTGATTGAAACGAACATATAGTTAGAAGTTTTTTTGATCCATGTCAATCCATGAATACAAAAATGATGGTGCTGGTTTAATTCGCAACACTGCACTAATCTGTGCTCAATGAAAAATAGCATCAATGAACCATGTGGTCGTCCAAGGGGTGAAAGGGCCATTTTAATTGGCTTGGTGGCATCACATGGCACAGGTCAGCAGGTGATGTTGTCCTCATATTTCTTTTATTGATGAGTTAGCTCCTCTTGAAAAATGAGCATTGTCAGGATGGGAACAAAGCCCTGTTGTTCGAGTCAGCACCTATTCTCTCCCTATTCTGTCCATGGGTTTGTACACATTTAATGCTCCTTTTAGGTTCAATTGGTTGCCTAGTTTTCATCGCCTGATTGTATTAATATAGTGCTTTGATCTTCTTATGTGTTATTGCTTTGTCATAGGCTACAAATACACTGCTTTGTTTGTAAAGTCCACATTGATGAATGTGAAGGACATATTCAAGGACATGGTTTTTACTTTATTGCTTAGTGGTTATTCTACTTTAATTATGGTATCCATTCAATGTCGTTCTAGATTAAAGGAACACTATGTAGGATTTAGGGGGTTCTATTCTCAGAAATGGAATATTGTATTTATAATTATGTTTTCATTAGTGTAACCTGTAACAACGAATTGTTTTCGTAAGCTTAGAATGAGCCCTTCATATCTACATCCTCTACAGAGGGAGCGGGTCCTCTTCCAAGGACAGCCTGCTTGGTTGCGCCCCCATATTTCTACAGTAGCCCAGAATGGAACACTAGCACCGGCTTTTGGAAGCTACTGGTACCTAGTTGTGTACTGGCCATAGAGCATACCAGGAAAGATACCGGTAGGCCGTCAAAAAAAATCCAAAACCACTTATTTACTGGCCATGTCTGTCTCTTTACCGCTGACAGGCCAATCACAAACAATTGTAAGTCAGACTGCTAACAACAGCGGCTACCTATTAGCTCAGCTGGTTAGACTGTTAGTTTAGTAATACCATTGTCGTGTGTTTAGTCCTCATCATGTGTTTTCTTTTGTTTTATGGAAACATTTCAAAATGATTATTTGGCACAGTGGACTGACTTTTGTCGACGATTATGTTTTAGGCTACTCACAGATTGTGATTTTGTACCAAATAACTCTAAAGATAAAATGTAACTTTATCTAGAGTGGTCGGGTTCTAATCACTCGCTTGGAAAGGGAGGGGTATTGTTGACTGCAATCTGCAACCTCGCCGCTAGATGTCACTAAATCCTACATACTGGACCTTTAAATTACAAATAGAATATCATTTTTTGGATTACATTTTCTGACAATCATTTTTATTGATTCTAATAATTGTTACACCAAATAGAATTCCTAATTTTCCTATTATTTGCATGTTGCATATGGTGACCCTGTGTAACCCTAGACGAATGACTCAGCAGACCTGGCCAAGGCATTTACTCATGTTGAGATGGCTTGAAGCTGCAGTCTCCCTACTTCTTTAATTAAAGCTGGAGTGGAGGGCACACACAAGGCCGGCAACTCACCCTGCCCTCCCTTCTCTCTCTTCCTTTGACAGGGGCTGATAGTGCGCTTTATTTATAAGCCAGTTGGGCCTGTGTGATTGTCAGAATGACTCCCTTGGTCTAAAAGCACTCCTGTATCCCTATTCCAACATATTAAACAAGAACAAAACCTGTTTAGGCATCCGGGAAGGCAAGAGTTGGGTTTCCTCTGGAGACCTATAGTATCTGAAGATTGACGGTCGTCTTAATCGGGGCTGAGTGATTAGATCACTTGCCGTAGCGATTTATGACTTTTGTTTAAATGTTGAGTTTGATGACATCACAGCACCAATCCGCTCTGTCCTCTGAAAACCTATTTGTTTCTGTCTTAGTAAAATGTATGTAATGAAATTATGAATCAATGTATTGCTTTGCAACTCTACCATTTCCACTGTCACTGATTGGCTCAGGCATGCCAGAATTGAGACAAGCGTGTTTTTGTGTAAAGAGAGGCGTCATTCCGACTTTAAATTCCTTTAAATTTTCGATTTTCCAAATTTTTCTTCTTTTTTGTCACACCCTAATAGAAATTCTTTATTAACAAAGGTGTTGTCATTAAAGCAATGCACTGTCATCCCTGGCAGCGTAGAGCCTTCTCTTTACCTTTGATTCCTGTGTGCTTTCCTCTTGTGAGACAGCATGCGAAACAATGAGTCATATAGAGAGGGGCTTCCTTATATTTTCCCTCTAGTACCTTCCTCTCTCCCTGCCTCTCTCTCTCCCTCCCTCCCTCCCTCCCTCCCTCCCTTCTCTGGTAATTTTCTCTATGTTCCTCCTCAGCCGGGTGCGCTAATCCCTCCTCCCCATTATTATTCCAATAGCGTCTCTGTTACGTAACTCGCCGATACAGGAATTGAGAGCTCAGGCGCGTTGTAACAAATCCTGGTCACGGACATGACAATGAAAAGAGAAAGATGGCATATGGGATATGATGTGTATTAGTATGATATGTAATGGTATGATGCTTTAGGATCTAGGCTAGCCCCGATGACTACTGATGTCACTATTTTAACCCTTACAATGACTGGTGTACAATGACTGGTGTATGACCTATTCAGCTATTACCAACTGTACGGTGCTTTGGATAAAATCGTCTGATAAATGCTGTACTGTAAGTGCAAAGGGAAAGGGAAAAAGAGAGAGTAAACGTGCTAGATAAAACGTGACGAAATATCATCCCAGTAGAAATGAAATTGGACAGCGTGTTCCAGTAAAAATAGGAAAGCATTTGGTGTGCTATTGAATTTTGAGCCTTTTTAAGATCCTCCTGGCTGGCAGGGCCGACGGAGACGGGAGCTGTCAGGGGATGGGATGGCGAGTCCATTGGGATTCATGTGTCCGGGTGCGCTGAGCACCTGAAGTCTTCACTGAAGCATGGCTTGAGGTTGATGTCTATGCAGTTTTGACCTGTGCACCTCACACTACTGGTCTGGTCTGACCTGTTTAATCATCATATGGTCTAGTATAAAGGAATGGGGGCTTTACCTAACAGGGGTAGCGTGCCCCCACTTCCCTGCAACATCCATTGCAATAATTGAGTCAGATACAGTAATCATTGGTAAAAATGAAACCACAGAAATACAGGACATGGAGCACATTCAGAATGCGCATCTCTTTGGGTTTCCCCCGACTGTTGAACCTGAACTACGGTCTTGTTAAAAACAAGTTATTCCATATGGAGGCAAAGAGCCAGTATAGTCACTGGAACTGGAACAGATGTACGTTATAGGGGAGTTTCTGTTCATCGGACCACGCTGGGCTGCATTTTTAATTCCCATTAGGCAGCACAAACTGTGCGTACTGTGTCCTGTTACAGTATCTATGTAGGTGCCTTCACTGTGTTTCTCCTGGCTTGCAGAATACAACCATCCATCTCATCTAAAGCATGTGCAGTTAGAGATCTCGTGTGTGTGTGTGTGTGAGTGTGTGAAAGTCGTGGGCTCATGTGGGCAGCAGCTTGCTGGTTCGTGAGCTTGTGTGTTGGATAGAGGGCTCTTTAAATGAAAAACTGCAGCCTGCATGGGTAGAGTCATACAAAGATGAACGTGAGGGAATGTAAAGAACAAGAAGTGTACCTACTCCCCAGTTTGACTCAGCTCTGTATTCTGTGCAATGGAGAACCTCTGTCACTTTTACATGACAGTTATGACAGTTCCTTTTTCCCTTCCTGCCGCAGGGGTAGGGCATAACACTTCAAATCCCCCATTCAAACACATTCGACACGAGGCAGCAAGTCATCACACGGCCAGAGTTCCACGCCTGTATTGGTAGTTCCAACTGAAGAAGAGAATTCTACAGCTGGGCATGTGTTAGTGACTGAAGACCTAATTTCCTGACCGGATTACACCTTTTTAAGCTGTTTGTTGATATGTATACGTACCGCAGCTTAGCGGTGAGGCTCCTTCCAGGCAGCACAAACAAATTAAGGGGGGGGATTTAGATTTGTTAGGACGGCAATTGTTTGCGATACACCCCTTTTGGAGTGACAAGCGCCAACATAGCAGCAAGGCTTAGCCTTGGTTTGGAGTGCTTCTTTGAGGCCCCAGTGCTCTCCATTTCTTAACTTCTTGGGTTGTAATGTAGTCCTGGTTTCAAGTGTCAGCCCATATGCAGAGTCATAGACCTTAGCCCTTTGTAGAGCTCTTCATACACCCTCTTGATGGGAGAGGTGCCGTCACAATGATCAATCTCTCCTCCTATGATGATGAGGATGGTGGTGTGGCGGGGGGATCAGAGTTGGAGCAGAAGGCATGAAGGAGAGCTTTTCCAGGCTTTTGTATTTCCTATATTGAAATGAACCTTATTAATACCTTATTAATAATAGGCAGGTTTGGTGAGATAATTGCTGTCTTGTAAAAGGTCACGATGCAAGAGGCATGAGATACGAGCCGCGGTTGGTGATCGTGTACACCCCTCTTCCCAGTGACAGTTGGAATTGGAGACGTTCAAATAATACACAAAAACAAGAAATGCTGTAAAACCCCAAAACAAATTCAATGAACACAGTTTTGCTAGCTAATGTGGTGGTGGTGTGTGTGTGTGTGTGTGTGTGTGGAGTGGCACGCTGGGAGGTGGGCTGATAGCTGAAGGTGTAACCCTCTCCCTAATTGGCC
The DNA here is from genome assembly GCA_027575585.1 of Percopsis omiscomaycus. Lineage (NCBI taxonomy): Eukaryota > Metazoa > Chordata > Actinopteri > Percopsiformes > Percopsidae > Percopsis > Percopsis omiscomaycus. The sequence goes on along the minus strand of JAODLI010034835.1, from coordinate 11,871 downwards.
GACCCCGGGGATTAGCGCCGTGCCGATGCAGAGCCGGGCGCCAAACCCTTTCCTGACTTGTCTTCCTACAGTACACCACTCTAGCGCTCCCTCCATCCATCCTTCTGCTTCAGCATAGACTACAAATGCACCCCCCCCTCCTTTCTTGCTGCAGCTACTTGCTGCAAGCCGCGGCTCTCGATCCGTTCCCCCCTCCCTCACGGCTCTCAGCCTCCCTGTTTGTGCTAAACACTATGGATCCACATTTAGAGAGTGAGGGCGAGGGAGATTATAAGAGAGAGAGAGAGTGAGGAGAGAGCGAATGAGAGAGAGAGGAGAGAGTGAATGAGAGAGCGAGGAGAGAGCGAGAGAGAGCGAATGAGAGAGCGAGGAGAGAGTGAATGAGAGAGCGAGGAGAGAGCGAGAGAGAGCGAGGAGAGAGCGAGAGAGAGCGAGGAGAGAGCGAGAGAGAGCGAGGAGAGAGAGCGAGGCGGCAGGGGTGCTGGAGCGCCGTTCCTCTCTACCGCGTGTAGGTCAATTCTCCTCTGCGCTGTGCTTTATGTAGTCTGATGTAGTGCACAGACGGTTATTGCACTTTCCCAGCTATTCCAGCCGTGTGGACGGCCATTGTAGTGAAGCTGGAACAGCGTTTGGTTCTGCATATATGCGCTAGTCTTACAAGGTCAACCGTGCCTCGCACATGTAAGCACACATGGACTTGACATAGAACTGATGCGCGCACACACACACACACACAGACCCTGTCAGCCAGCACTTACTCAGCAATGTGTGGCTTCTCCTCTGAGAGTCTGATGGTGCCACCTAGTGTTGACAGCAGGTATTGTCACAGGCTGACCATTGACATCACCTAATTTACATTCTTCATTCTGGTTTGTTTTCTTCTTTACTCAAAAACTTATCCTGCTTTTATTTATAATCACTATTACTGCACTGCTAGCTTTCCCCTTTAGAAAATGTGTATATTTTTATATTTATTTAATTAGTTATGAGGGCCTTGACTTTATAACCCTTTGTGCAAACTGAGTAGTGCTATAATTAGCATTGTTCTCCAGTCCTTTTGGGTTTACTCTCTGTGCACCTTTAGCTAACAGGCAGAGACATTCAGCTTCAGCTATAAATAAACTGAAAAACAGAAAAACAGTCTTTTGACTCCTCTGCCCTTGCAGAGTGGCTTGTGTGCGAGTGTGTGTGTGTGTGTGTGTGTGTACATAAGTATGTGTGTGTTTCTGTACATTAGTTAAGCTGCCCCTGCTGAGAGCTACAGCTGGCCCAATGACAGTGTTAATTACCTCAGGCCAGAAACATGACAGGAATATCCATTAAATGCCTGCCCATACAATTGTATGCTCCATACCGCCTCCTACAGGCTACTTCGGGAATTACAGTTTCCCCACACAAACGCACACCGTTGACTTTGGCGTGGCTTGCTATTATTTCTGGATATTGTTGACATTCAGTGATTTACCATATAGGTCTGGGCCTTTGTGCGCGCGGTCCCTGCAGTTTGTTAGGAGGAGGAAGATGGACACAGATGAATTCAGAGTCGTCCACGTGGGTCATTCATCTTCATCGTTACACGGGGGAAGACGGGCAAGATTATGCTGATGGTAATCTGCGTGGCGTCCGCTGTGAGGCTAACCCTATCCTGCATGTAACCTGTGTTTAGTCACCCCGTCCCTCCAAGTGCAGTCAGCCAGTATCAGGGCGGGAGGCAGGACAGTGTGCTCTAATGGAGCAAGTGTTTGTCAGAACTGAGAGCGCCTCAACACGCATCAACTTAGGCAAACACCTTCTAATTGCTTTCACACTGGAGGAATGCGGGGTTGTTTCTGTGCATATACGTATACAGGGTGTGTGTGTATATATATATATATGTAGCTATATATAGCTATATAGCATGTATCAGTCCCTCCAGGATCTCTGTTTATCATATAGGCTTACACACATTGACATGCTACCTACATGCTACACATCTGATATGCTTTGTTGGAAATGTGTTTCCAAGCTAGGGCTTACCTCCCGATGTCTCGATATAATCGTAAACTCGTGTCAACTCGCCACAGCGCAATGCCGGCGTTGCGCTGTGGCGTAAAGGCATTGGAAATAATTGGTTTCAGAGCGCAGCAAACAATCTAATTTTTTCAAGAATGTAAAGCCATTTTTACACACCAATATTGCCCCTTCATTCAGCCTCACCCTTCGTGCTGCCAGGTAGACGAAGACCTTGAATGATGTAAAAGGGACAGTCGGCATGGCGGAACAGGGGTGTGACCATGACCATTGTCACCAGAGTCATGTATCCATAAGCACGGTATTATTTCATGAATGAAGGTTATAGCCTACTATAGCAGATGTCTTTTAAAAATCGTGGCCGTACAGTAGTATAGGCCTACTATCAACGCAATATTGTCAGAGGGACTGAGATTAAGATTATTTAACATCACCACATGTAAACCATACACATGAATATAGGTCTTGGAAAGATCATGCTCATTCATTATTCCGTGCGCCATTTCACCCCAAACTATAGAGATATTCTATGCCACAAGCTGATTATCCATTGGCATCAATAAAGTGTTGCATTACCACCATCTGCTGGACTGTCCCTTGCCCCATCTATTCCGGCATTGCCATGGCATGTGTGAAAAAGCCCAAGACGGAAATGTTCCGGGATATAGATGCATGTGTGAATATTGAAAACCTCCAAACACCTCGGGAGAAGTCTGTGCTCAACCCAGCGACGAGGGCAGCGCATGCCACATTCTGTCTAAAAGGGCCATTAAGTGAACATACTCGCCATATTGGGAGGTGCGCGAACCTTTTGGACAAGGCGCGTAACCATTGAGCAATACATATCTCCTCAACGATGGGTGGCACTATATACAAAAAATCAGTAGGAATGGTACAATGTCGTTGAGGAAGACGGAGGAAGTTGTTCAACTCCTCTGTCCTTTATTATTGTTGTGAAAACATGCGTTACAACGCTGTTGCAATTTACAACTTCTCAATGTTAAGGAACAATTTGTATGTTTTCAAGGAGAAAGCGTCAGAACAGGAGACGGCCGGTATGCCCGCTACACAAAGCGAAAAGGTTGAATATAGCATTGTTACGCCGATGTGTAGTTTCGACGAGGAGATGCACTTCAGATACTCTTTACAGTAAATTTATCTTTATGTTGTTGTGCTTGTCAGTTTGTAAATAACAAGTATCTAAATCACACACCTTTCTCTTGTGTTTAGTTGTATCAGACAGTCAAGTGTTTTAGGTGACAGATTAATGATTCATTTAATGCTAAAACAAATTGATAGGTACATTTTTTTCTTTTAATTTCTGGAGAAGGCCATCTATTATTAGCCTATTTTCCTCCACTTAGATAAGGCCATCTGCATGGTCCCACAATGGAAGGATCATGAGATGACCAATGACCAATGACCAATGTCCAAGGTCCGCACAAAGGTAAAAGGAAAATTGAGGTGCGCGCTACCGCGCACGGAGACCACGCTGGGCCAAAGCGCCAGGCCACGCCAATGCGGATACGTGAGGTATAAATCCAGTTTAGCAAGCTAACATTTACTCCCGTATGTAGTGTCAACAACAAAGCTGTTTGTGGGAGTGTGTATTAAAGATTGAAATGGAAATGAAATGAAATGAATGAAAATCTAATAATTTTTATTTTGATATGATAATGTAGGATTAGGATACCGGCCTAAACTGGTAAATACTTTTTTTCCTGAAATCTTGGGGGCAATTTCTGCCCCTCGATCACGGTTTTTGGGGACATTCTGAGATTTCCCTTTGCCCCTGCTAATTTCCAACGCGTATGTGACCATATACTGCAGCCATCTGGGATTCAATCTGTGACTAAAATACTTGGATCAATACTGTGGCCATGTCCCTTTTTTTCCACCTACTGGGAAGGAATGTCTAACAGATATTCTTACTGCAGTGGTTTCCGCATGAGCAAGTGTTGGGAAATGAATTCCATACAATACTGTATGAATTCAATTATAACACTGGTTATGTTTGGATCTCATTTTCCTTTATCGTTTTATAGGATGTGTATTTATAGTGGTAACCTATGCGAGTTTCCAGTATAGACACACTGAGCAGTAGCACCAAGAATATTGACACTCATTTGACAGTGATACTTGGCCAACATGAGAAATTAAAAGGTTTCTCAACATGTGGACTTTATTTTCTTATTTTCTTTAGCACTGTTAGTACATTGGATCACATTTTACATGTGAATGGAAAAGAACAGTAGCGATTTCACAAAACCAATCCCTTCAGTGCCTCTGTTTCTCTTCCTGTCTGAGATATATAGCCTGTTCTTTTTGGCCCTTTATCCCTGTTCCAATTTGCTTTCATTCATTAATTTAGCGAGTAAGAAAATCTTTTTGAAAACAGTATTAGGTCAGCCATGTAAACACATCTTGTTTCTCAATGCTGCCTGCCTTCCACTCTGTTCCTTCTGTGTCCGTCCAGCCCTCATTCGCCCTTGGTGAGAGTGTTGAAGGTCACTGTATACCATTTTGTTTTTCTTTTTTTCCCATCATTCATCAGTTTTCCTTGCCCACATCCCCTATCGTCACTCACTTCATTCAAGGCATTTTTGCATTCTTGCTTCCTGCTGAGTCGAGGAAACTAGATCCACTTCATCATTTGCTCCTCCCCCCCTTCCCTGCAGTCAACTCAAACTCTCTTTGTGTACTTTGCCATGAATCTGGTGCAATCTGGCAATACTTATATTCTACTGCACCCTTTATCTGTCAAATCCCTAACCCGTATTGATTTTACCATAATCAGGGTTGTTAATCATACTGTATATTTATTTATTATTACCCAATTGCTCCAACAGTAATTTACACTTTGTCCTTGTAATTTATTTCAGATTCCATTTTGTAAAATAGTCAGATGTTGGTTTACCACAATTGTAACTTATCTTGTATTTGTTTGGGGGAAGTATGGACGAATAAATGTAACTATTGATGACATTTGTTTTATTTTAGATGTTGGATTTCACAGTGTCCTTGAGCTCCTTGCTATGACGTTTCAAGAATGTTCTCAAGTAAATATGTGAATGTGTGTTGAAAGATCCGACTTGTGTGTCTAGTGAGCCGTGTGGTTCACTGTGGTCCAGGTGGGGCCTGTGATTGGAGGCTGGAGAGACCCAGCCTAACCTCATCATCCACAGAGATGTGGACAGATGTGTGGGGAGAGGTGTCCTTGGAGATGCCTGTAGGCTGACGTTTGACAGCCTCAGATTTCTGTGTACAATGTCAGTGACTTAACAAAATTGCACAGGTTAAGTATATAGGATAAATGTAGTATACGCAGAATACATAAATAGTAGTTTGTATACTTTAGGTGTGTGGGTGTATTTGTGTCCTGCACAGCTATCTGTTGTCTGGAACAGTAAGATTAATGAGAAGTGTACAAAAACACTGTATCTTCGTAGACAGAGTGTACTCACTGAAAGGGTGATAGCAAGGTGTTAGAGAGGAAATATATGAAGATATATAGTAGGTAACGCACCCAGGTATTCTTTATGTTTTATGAACAAATACGAAACATATTGAGGCAAGGTGACGAGAAATTCCACTCCATTTCTTAAAGCCCCTCGTCCACCCACACAGGTGTTTTGAGTTGATGTGGCTGATCAGTCTTCTTCTCAGGACTGTCTGGCCGTGTAAAGATCCTGTTTGATTGAAATCTCCCTTACTCTCTCCTAGGTCAGTTTTGCTGCACCTGTTAGGGTGGGATAACTGACATCTTCTTTATGATTGGTTTATTCAGTACTGAGAACTTTCTGGCACTGCTCTGCCCCAAGATAAATGAAAACACACACAAAACACTGGGTTTACAGGGTCTTAAAGATGGATTTATTGGCCAGAACAAGTAAAAGGTGAACTGCGGGTAGCTCCCCCTGCTGGTCAGAGCAGGCCTGGGCCCTGGTGTATGTGTAGGAAGCCCTGTGTGACTGCAGCAGCATCTGAGCAGGTTCACAGCATGTTACAGTCACTAGGCTAATGGTTAGAAGACATGGACGTGTGAGAGACAACACTGTACTGCAGGCTATGCGAGGATAGGTGAGAGGAACACTGAGCTACTCCGCTGTGCTGTTTATCTAGCATACAGAAACACACACGGGTCTGGATAACAGTCTAGAGGAAAGTTCACATACAACCCCCCCCCCCCCCTTCTCCACCTCTCCGATCCATTGCAGTGTTTTAATGCTGATCTGCAACATTGTTACGCAAAGTCATCAATTATTCAAATTTATGGATTTCTGGACAGGGAAGGGTGTGAAAAGGTTAAAAAAAATCTAATTTAATTGAACAAAACAACAGTTACAGTGAAGATGAATTACTGAGACATCTGCCGTTCTTTCTGCAGATTACTGAATAAATAAGGGTCTTAATACATCAGACCACAGGCTTTTGTGTGTCATCTGTCTGACTGTAGATAATATATGTCTGATTCAGCACATGGCTTCACCCTGTCCACATAATGTATACTCTAGGTACAGCCTATAAATAGTGCCATATATTATACAGGAGTCATTGCTGAGTCTTATATTTAGGGTATATTAAATGAAAGTTTCTTAAAAATATCACTCGGCTGAAGGTTTCTCAGTTCCAAAGCAGGCAGCTGCTCTTGAATCCTTTCCAGATTAGAAATCTATAAATTTAGCAGGTTTTTGAGGAGACTTTGGGTTCAGTCATCAGTAGTAGCTGCCCAAACACTCCATAAGCAACTGCCAGAGGACGACAGGACAGTGGACAGGGAGACTGCTGTAATTGGGGACCCCCCCAGGGACGGCCACTATCCGTCGTGCTCTCTGGTGGAACTCATGAATATGTAGGAGGAGATGATCAATGGCGTGGGGTCTCCAAGTTTATCGCGACTGGACAAAATGCTCCAGTTGATAAGATATTCAGACCTGTTTATACATTGATATCCCCCCGGAAGATAGCAGAGGATACATGATACAGGCGTATACGTTGTTCTGCCTGAAAGCCAGCCTATTTGTGCTGTGTGCCGTCAGTAGAGACTTGTCTGGTAGAGGCAGGTCCAGGGGCAGTGTGCAGGAAAGTACTGCAGGCTCATGAATGATTTAATGGAAGGCGAGCCGAGCTCCTCCCTTTTAGCTCACAAGTGGCACATGCATTGGGGTGAAGCACCGGCGACACAGCCAACAGCGGTTGGAATGACGTTCTGAGGGAGAGATCCGATTTCCTCTGAATGTATGATTGTGGGTTTATAATCACTCCTACACAAAGTTAAACTGTTACAGTGTCTGGACACACTGCATCCCTGCGCATTGTAGTGCAGCCTTACATAAGTATGAAGGGTGGTGGAGCTACAGCAGTAAGCCACAAAAAATTGACTTTGTCTTAAACCAGTCATCTTTGGTAGATTTCCTCATTGGATGTGGTTAATGTGGATACATTTGGATAAACATAAAGCATGTTCTATATAATTCATCTAAAGCCTAGCGCGCGTCACTGTATTGGGCTGGCGATGACGGCCGCACGCGGGCAGTTGCCCCGGAGTGAAAGAATGCAGTAGATTAAAGAAGAATGAGGGCTTGTGCACACTCCGCTGCAAAGTCCACATTGATTGGAGAGGGCAATGCCTTCAGTATGCAGTAATAGCTTTTTTTTTCACACCACTCCACACCAGGTTGGGACCCACCAGTTGAGAAACACTGCTTTAGTCCTTATGTGTGCTGCCCCATCGTTCTCTATTTTGTCATTTTCTGTTCCTCAGGATTTCAGGATATAGTTCATGTAAATTTCATGACATGATTTTCTGAACTGATTTATTTCATGTCGTGGGATTGCCTGAATGGTATGTTAGCAGAGTGATTTCATATTAATGTTGCCTTGTTAAGCAGATGGGCAACACACGTATTTAAAATACTAAGGACAAGTCATGTCAGGGTTGAAGAGGACACATATGAGAGGGCCGTGCATGTCGTGGATTGTGTGCGTACACGTGGGTGCGTGCACGTGGGTGGTTGTTTACTTCCATAGCAGATTGAGGAGGGCATAGAGAGGAGAGGATCTAGCATGGCACTTTGACTGTTCGCCCCTCTTTCATGCTCCATTTATTCAAAGTGGAAGCCAGTCTGCTGTCAAAAGATGGAGCTATTTTCAGGTATCTCTTACTGTTTATAGATGGTGGCACCATCTGTTTGAGTGTGCCATCTAAAGGGGCAGGATAGTCTAGTGGTCTAGGTATTGGACTCCCAGCCGGAAGGTCGTGGGTTTGAGCAAGATGCCTAACCCCTATCTGCTCCATGTAATAGCAGCAATTGTAAGTCGCTTTGGATAAAAAGCGTCTGCTAAATGACCTAATTGTAATTGTAAAGGTACATCCAGCAGTTTCCACACGGGGCGTGTCCTCGCATCCTTCCAGCTTAGCAAAGTGCAGCATACACAAGGAGACACTGAGCTGTTCTTCATAGTACTACAATATCGCAAGGCTACACGGAAAAATCTTTAAGGCAGCAGAAAGATGAGATTAGTCATGCTTGAGCAGTACAGAACTGCTATCATTGAGGTGGTCACTTCCATAGGAGGCCGTGATGAGCTCTGGTATGTTTTAGGACAACCTGCAGTTTTGTATTTCAACATGTTTCACACATTGAGGTGAATGTTTGCTTTCAGCGTAATGTAGACATTTAAAAGCCTCATTACTCGTCTCAATTACTGTGAGTGTTACAAGAGTTTATGTTGAGTAGAACAGTTACTAGCACAGTTAAACAGTTGTCCTTTAAGGGTTGTGGCCTTTCTCGCTTTTATCTACGAAGTGGATTACCAACAATATGTGCTTTTCACACCCCTTTGTTGAACATGAATTCCTTTCCCACACATACTGTAGCAGCTCCTAGTGCAAACACTCTTTGAGTGGGATCAACAGCATGTCACGCTTTCTATTTATTTATTTATTTATTTCTAGCCTTCAAAAACAACGCTGACTCTCACTACGTCCAAACCCTTCTGCCCTGTCCTCTTGTCGGTCTTTAGCGCTTCTGTTCTCTCTTTACACAAAGCTGTCTGTTTTCCAAGAGGCGCTCTCTCTTTCTCTCTTGCTCTCTCTCTCTCCCTCTCCCTCTCCCTCTCTCCCCAGTCCTTGAACTGAACCCTGGCCTCTCTGAGCAGACTCCTTCATGTGTTCTCATCTTTATTTGACGACCCTCTTGACCCGCACTCAACCATTCAGTCCAATCTGAAGTGCCCTCTTCCTGTTCCAGAGGGTCTTGGGTGGCTTAGACGTGACTTGGTGGTTTGCGTTAGGACTGGTGGGCTTATTCTTCTCAGCCACAGGTGTGTACCGTTTGTTATTCCTGCATGTGGCCTCTCTTCAGGCAGGGCAAAGTGGAAAGAGGCTTTCATTTGCATTTGAAGCGACAACAGGCGGTGTGAGATTGTGAGTATTTGCCCGCCAAGCTAAGTGTGATATTTATCCATAGTTGGATTGATTTCCATTCCGCGGTGATTTAGTGTGGTTCAGTATTCTGTACTGTATGTGTTGATAGGAAGATGTACAGGCGGAGAACGGGATCCTCTAATTAGGCAGTGTAGATTACAAGAGCTCCCAATGCCTTGAAGACCTTTTAATTTATTAAATTAGCCCCCCGTCGGAGAGTCAACTGCAAAACATGTCTGTCCTCTGTTGCATCTGTTCCTTTATAAATGGCCCCAGTTCTTCTGATTCCTGTTAGCACTCTTGCCTCGTGTTAGCTACTTCTAGTCTCAGTTGATGTCATTACATCTTCAGCATTATCCCTGTCTTCGATGTGCTACCTCTCTCTCTCTCTCTTTCGCTCGCCCCCCACTCAGGGTGGTTGGACGTCATCACACTGACACTCCCTGCTGAGCTAGCATGTTAGCATGTGCTCTCCGTAGGTGGTGTGTGTGTGTGTGTGTGGGGGGGGGGGAGGCGGCAAGATGCAGAGAAAGGAAAAAGCATGTGGGAGGGATAGAAACTTAAGCTAGAGGACAAGAAGGGTACGGTAACGCCAGAGAGAAGGGAAAGAAAGAGACAGCTAAGAAGCAAGAAGCTTGACTGTCCACTGAGCAAATGAACTCCAGGCTGCTGAGAGGAGTAATGATGATTGTGGGTTTGCCATTGGCCCGCTATTTATGGACACACTGGGCTAGTGTACAGCTAGTCAGCCTAGTTTACTGTTGTTTACTGCGTTTGTCTGTTTATGTGGTTATTTGGCTCTGTTTTTTGCATGCCTGCGAGAAGGACATCTTTAGGGTACGCCTAACATGTGTGTCTGTGCTTCATTCCCATCATGCACATGGGTATAGTCCCCTCCGTGTGCCGATAACGCTGACTGTACAGAAGTATGGAAACCCGCAGTGAGGCGTCTCAACAGGCACATAGCAGCTGGAAGGCTTGTAGAAGGGATGAGCTGCTTGAAGAGAGCGAGAATAAAATGAGAAAACAGTCTGTTCTGTATATTGAAAAGCTGACCAATAAGGATGCCAGGCTGCGTCCACAATATCAACACATTTGTTAGGTTTCATTGAATGTAAATACTGAATGACGTTTTGCGCTTAAAGATAGTAAAATACAACACTAGGGTTAGATTAAATTAGATTAGGCAATTTTATTGTCATTAATTTCTATACAATTCCTTGCATACAACTGAACGAAATGTCGTTTCTCACGGACCAATGCAACATGAAATAACACAAAGACAGTAAACATACTAGATTAGTAGCTGGCTCCATATACTGTACATAACAATATCGGTTGTCCCAGACTAAGAATTTGCATATTCAAATTAGATTCGTCCATTCGTTCGTTCCCTTCCTATAGCCTATAGAATGATGAATTGATTTCCGATAATGACTAAATAAGCCCTTTTCCAACCTGTGCCCCTCCTGTTGGGTATCGCCGGCATGTGGTCTACCATCCTCCAGCGCACCCCAACTGCTCACCTGGACCCAATTATACCCTCATTGGGTCATCGGTTGCACCTGTGGGGAGGGTATAAGTGTAAAAGGGTCTCTGTACTGCACCTATGTTGATAGCGGCTGATAGCCAGAACTGTTGTATTAAGTGTCCTTGCATTAAACGCCGAGCTTTGCCTCGCGCTTCCCCAGACATTGTTCTCTTACGTGTCTGTGTTCCTGTGGCTTGTTTCGCTTGCGCCTACACTCAACCCAACCACGCCATTACAGCCAGCATTTCTTCTCTTAAGCACAACTAAAGACTAGTTGTGCTTAATTCTCTATGGGATATGACACAATAGGACAGTGAAATGATTTTGCGAAATGATTTCTTGCAATCATATAAAATGTATTATTTGAAATAGCATAGAGATATCACCTGTGAGTCTGCTGCTCCTACAGTACATACTGTATGTTTAATCAGTACTACAGCTTGCGGCTGCGCGCAACGACTGTATGCTTCAACCACCTCTGGGTATTTAGTGGGGGTTGCGATATTTTGCGTTATTTTGGGGGTTGAGGGCTGAAAAGTTTGGGAACCCCTGCAATAACACGTGCCGGATGCAGATGCGATGAAGGTTTGTTCTGCTATGAGAAGAATAATCATTTGTTTTGCTCTCAATCCTTGGTGCAAAAGCCCCAGGGTATTCCAGCATAATGTGGCAACACTTTGAGGACCAAGCCGTGATATACTGTGTAGACACCTTTGCTTACAGCCCTAGGACACGTGTCCTTCAGCGACAGCAGCAGTGTGTCTCAGGTCTCAGGCGGCTGAAGCTAAGCTAGCGTTTGTCTCCGTGGAAAATTCTCCCCAAGAGTCAACGAGAGAGAGAGAGAGAGAGAGAGAGAGAGAGAGAGAGAGAGAGAGAGAGAGAGAGAGAGAGAGAGAGAGAG
>JAODLI010034825.1:0-18944 GCA_027575585.1 Percopsis omiscomaycus | reverse complement strand
TAAGTAATATTCTAATTTTCGGAGATACTGAATTTGGGATTTTCATTAGTTGTCAGTTTTAATCATCACAATTAAATTAAATAAACATTTGAAATATATCAGTCTGTGTGTAATGAATGAATATAATATCCAAGTTTCACTTTGAATGGAATTACTGAAATAAATCAACTTTTTGACGATATTCTAATTATATGACCAGCACCTGTATGGTCTAGGTGTAGGACTCCCAGTCGGAAGGTTGTGGGTTCGAGCCCCAGAGTTGGCCTGCCAGGAAGTGTCCTTGACCAAGATGTCTAACCCCTATCTGCTCCATGTAATAGGACAATGTATTTGTAAGTCACTTTGGATAAAAGGTTGTGTTAGTGAATTTCCAGTTGTCATGACAAAGACATTTACAGGATTTACATGGTTATGACGGTATCATGTCAGTCTTATGCACACCCAGGGTCCGAAATTAACACCCGCCAAGCGCCAATGGCAGGTAGATTTTTCGTTTGGCGAGTACATCTCAGAAGACTACCCGCCACTCTGGCGGGTAAATATTTTTGCAAAAATAGTCATGTAATAAAACGCTTCCCTGAGAGTCTCCAGCACATTTTGATTTACGGGCACTCTGCTTTTGTCTGTCTGGAGTTCGACATACACACACGTCCGTCTTCCGTGAAGACCCGCCCCTACTCTGTCTCTGATAGGCTTATCCAAAACATGTCAGTCTTAGAGAGCCAATCTAACCAACCATCGGACCTAAATCGTAACCAAACAACGAACAATAGCCAAACGGAGGCAGAGTAAGGGCGGGTATTAACGAAAAAGCTATAGAGTTGAGGGTTAAACCAAAGTTCAACATTGCTTTAAGACCATGTTATTGAGCTTTCCTTTTGCACTTTTTTAGCAATAAACACAGAAAGGAAAATGTCAATCTGTCATCATTAGCAGGCAGGCTTTTCTGGAATAACAATGTCCCTTTTCTTTCTAACTTCTTTGTGATGTCTTGCTGTCATGATGCTGTTTGTGTAATTGTTTCTAGGCAGAAAACACTTGAAAGAAATCTATATCGTTGAGATGTAATAAGAGACTCAAATGTCAGCCAGGTTTTTGGTTTTTCTTCATTTACGCTCACATTCTCTGTCACTTACCCACCCGCTCTTGTTCTCTCTTTCTTTGTCTCAGAAGATATTCAAACAAAAAAGCAGAATTGCCTTGATAATCACACAAAAGCTGAAGATGACAAATGATTAAAAAAAAATTTTAAAAATACAAAAAGTTATAACTATGGAAAATAACCCATTCCACTATCTCCCAAAGGTGTTAAATTGGATTGAGATCTGGTGACTGTGGAGGCCATTGGAGTACAAACTCATTGTCATGCCTAATGTTTCTGGAAGTAGCCATTACAATATAGGTAGATTGTGGCGATAAAGAAGGCACATGTTCAATACTCAGGTAGGCTGTGGCAATAAACAATTATATTAAGGGGCCTGATGTGTGCCTTGAGAACGTTTCCCACACCATTAGGCTACCACCACCAACCTGAACCATTGTCACAAGGATGTGTCAATACACAGGACTTATCCATGGATACATTTTTGAGAACAATTCTGATGCTTACCATCTGCATGTCACAAAGTAATTTGAGATTTGTCAGACCGTCAGATGTTTTTTGTTTTTCACACTATTATCTATAAAACTCTAGAGAGTTGTGTGTGAAAATCCCAGGAGATCAGTAGTTCCAGAGATACTCAAACCACCCTATCTGGCACCAACAATCATTCCACAGTCCACTTGGATCACAGAGACAAATGTAACACCATATTTTTCCCATTTCCATCCTAGGTCTTGATGACTCGGGCTACCAGCCCATGCAGCCTCCTCCGTACCTCTCTGGGCCCCAAGACCACAATGTCCCCCAGCACCCCAACATGCCCTCTGCACCGGGGGCCCAGCCCAACTACCCCCCTCCACCCCTACCTCCCGGATCAGAGGGCTACCTGCAGGAGACACAGTTCCACTGTGGACCGCTTGGAGTTTCGGGGGCCCCACAAGGATACACAGTGCAGACTCAGGGCCCCGGTGGCACCATGCCTCATCCCCCTGTAGGGTATCTCCACCCAGGCTACCCGCTTCAGCTTCAGCCCTGCACGGCTTATGTTCCCGTTTACCCGATGACATCTGTAAGTCACAGTCTGTTCACATATGAATTTCCCATTTGATTGATTGATGAAAGGAAATGTGCCAAAAAGAATTCCACTCCAACAAAGTGGCTTCGATTGACACAATGACAGTTATGTCAAAAAAGTCCACACCAATGATATTGCTCCATTTTTGATGATTCACTCATCCAGGTCTCAACATGTCAGCAATGCTTGTATTACGAATCGAAACTGAACTCATTGACTAAGGACTAAACCATTCTATGATTGGTAATTTAGCCTGTTATTGCTCAAAGCCTTTCACTATTTCACAATAGTTATAAATTACTGCTGTGAACAAAATGGTGTTATCGTATACAATATTATATTGCTCTCATCTAGCAAGAATTAAATAATTTTTAATATTTTGTCCGCTCTGCCTCCAGTGAATAAGAAATACACACTAAATGGATGGGGTGTCATGATATGCTGTATGAGCTCCTTATTTTGAAGGGTCATGGGTGGAAATGTTTGAGAACCACTGAGTTAATCCAACTCCCCTCTGTTAATAACCTGTGTTCAGGGTCAACCTTACATGCCCACTGGAGGAGGCCATCCGGCCATTCCACCTGGCCAGATCCATTCTATGCAGATGCCTACCAGCATTACTCTAATGGACCGTCGCCCCCCTCACGACTACCTGCCTATCGCTGTTCTCACCACTGTGTGCTGCTTTTGGCCGACGGGCATCATTGCCATAATCAAAGCAGTGCAGGTTAGTGGTAACATGCTTTTTTTTGCTGTTTTTCTATCCCACTTAATGGCTTACATGATAGATAAATCCCCAGGGTCATTCTACTGCAAATTTTAAAGGTACTTTTACAGATTAAATACTGTATAATTTAGAGATATTGAATTATATACAGTTTTTCCTTCCACTATGAGTAAATAATTCATCATATTATAAAAAAATGTGCAGTGCTTGGACTGTACAAACATGCAGTAGTGTTTGTCCAATGCCTGTGATTTTGGGACATATTTAGCATTGCTGCCTCTCTGATTTCCCTTGGCATAGATGGGATCATAACTCCAAATATCCACCACAGCTCACTTTTTATGTTTTGAAACACATAACACAACGTGTTTCTTAAGGGGGAGGGGCAGAGAATAGTTTGAGTCTAGGAGCTCAGTAGGGGAAGGAATAGAGAGGAGTGCGAGCTACTCAGCACTTGAGCTGTTTGGAGTTTCTAACCAAAACACTAGTGTTTTTGTAAGGTCAATTCTGGACACAAAGTGGTGGGTGTACCTTTAAATGAAAAGATTGGCACTATCCGAGTCTCATAAGTGGGTCATACAGCATGCAACACCTCAATGATTATTACATTACAAACAGTGGAAAAATAGCAGGCACGAAAAATTATCATTATAAATCAAAAACTGTGTGTCAGCAATGTCCTGATCAGCACTTGACCACAACTGCATGGTTTGGTTTCTTTGAGCCTCCATCTGTAATATCCACCAGACAGTAATATACATTCAACCATCAAATCTTATGATTCCTGTTGTTTAGTTATATTGGTGCATTGTAATGACCAACATGCAGAGTATAGACAACATTATGTAACTGCACCACTGTCAGAGTAGTGGGTGAGGATAGATTCTTTCTCTGGGCCTGCTTAGCTTAGTTTGAGTTGAGTCGAGCTGACAAGGCACAGCCCTACAGGTTTGGCCTATATCTGTTGTTATGGCTTGTGAATGCTGTGTGGTGGGTCTTCGCCCCGCACAAACACCATGCACTGCAGTGAAATCGATTCCTTCTTGGTGTTAACAAACACTTGTGCCCTGATGCTTTCTCTCACCAGCTCAGTTGTTCCTACTTGTGAAGCTTGTTCATGTTATATAACCTCAAATCATAATCAACTTTCCTGCTTGGTCTCTCTCCCACCCAATCTGCCCACTCGTCCCTTCCCTATCCCTCAGGTGCGTACAGCCATAGCCAGGGGGGACATGGTGACAGCCGAGATTGCATCCCGTGAGGCGCGCAACTTCTCCTTCATCAGCTTGGCGGTTGGCATCGCCTCCATTGTTCTGTGTACAATCCTCACGGTGGTCGTCATCATTGCGTCACAGCATCACGATGACGACTGGGAGCCGTAACTACACGCCAAATCACATTGATGGGAAGAAACAGCTATTATGAATTTGAGGAAGAAATAGGAGCATTGCAAATGCACTCACTGCTACTGCATATTACAATACTAAGGGTCTGAATTCCAGTCCTCTGTACAAATATGTACAATTACACACAGTTACAACCTTGCCTTATCGGGCGTCAAAGATTCACTGGTGACCACAAGCCACATGACCACATGTCATCACAGATGACATAAATGCCAAATGCAGGGAGTTATCCAATGAGACCAGGTGTTACTGTTAAAGCAGTAACCGTATTATTATTGTTCAGATGCTTGGTTGGGAAAACAAAGCTCCCTACATTAACAATTCATTTGAATGCTAATTAATTCATAAGCCCTTTTCTAAATACAGTGAAATAGGTCATTGTGTGATTTTGTCAAGAGTTAATAAACAAGACCACAGACACATTAGTCAGTATATTGAGTAAATATGTTAATGTATTTTTTCAGTTTCACAACAATGTGCCATGTTGAATCTGTTATGCTAATATTGATTTACAGAATAGCATTACTGAAAAAACCCTTACATAACAGACTGAAAGACTGGTCAATATACAGTACGTAAACAACCAACCATGGTGGACTGACAAAGTATTAATAACCAAACATTAAATATTTATTTGAAATGGGTTGAATGGCTTCTATGTTATATTTATTTGGATGGATGTTTACTGGCTATAATACAATGTATTATGTTTATGTATCTGTTATTTATTTATCTATATATTGTAGTCTGCCATTATCTACAATATCAGTAGTTGCAGATATCTGGCATTTGAAACTTTGATCAAATGTGATACCTAATGGTATCAAACACTGCACTTTCTGGTGACAAAATGGCACAGCAGCTTAATTTGTAGAATTTAGTGCATGGTGAATATAGGTTGGTTCTAATATTGATTGGGCGATAGTGTAAAATAGCTAGGCTCTCTGAATAGGTTTGCATATTTGCTTTTTTGTGTGTATGTGTGTAGGGGGGGGGGGGCGCAAAAATCCAATGTTTTAAGCTGCTATGTAACATGAAAGGGAAAAAATTGAGATTCTAAGCATTTGAAACTAGTATTTATATACTAAATAGTCGCTGCTTTTGATTATAATGCTTTTGGAATATTTTAGAAAATGCTATATTTTGTGTTGCACATTTAAAAATGAAAAATACTTCTGAAAGGTACTGGTACAATGTCAGACAGTACCTGCTTATCAAATTACAGAATCCTGCATGCATTTGTTTCTGGCTGTGAACTCATGCAATCTTTCACCAATTGTTTTGAACAACGAAGGTTTTTTCAGTCCATGTACCGTATGGTCTTTCTAATGTTATGGAGCTGGTTTTGGCTGCTTGTTAATAAGATGTAATGACTAACAGAACAATACTGTTTGAAGGACACAACCCTATGGTTTTACGAAAACTGAATGTCTCTACATAGAAAAAGAAATAAAATCAATGCCTAAACTAAGGACGTTGAATGGAGAATGTTGAAGGGGATCAAATCCTTTGAACTGTTTGTTTTGCAACACATCTGCTGCTGAGCGTCAAGGTGTGAATACCCTTCCTCTCCTCTACCTGTTGTTAATACTCCACTGCCCCACTTGAGGTGCTCTTGCATTTTTATAATTTTTTTCTCATCTCACTTCGAACAATAGTTTTGTTTGTTTTTTACCGCCGGTGTGTTTCACCTGAATTCTGCTTATGCGTAAGGTTGGAAAGGTAAACTATATAACTCCCCAAGGTCAGAGACGGTTTTTGGGTGTGTGAACCTGCAACATACACCCTACAATACAGTACAAGACGCCCACCGGTATAACACAGGGTTTACAGCTTATCCCTTAACACTTAAAACTACATTTACACAATTATAGTTTCGGCGATGAAGCTATTTTATCCATGCTTGGCTAAGAATACATTTGTGTCTGTGCCCATAACGCATAGTGTAAACTACAAGCTGAAACTTCACACGTAGGCCTGTTCTGTTCGGCATTTGGTTTCACCGTGACTTAAGATATAATATGCAGAGCTGGGCATTGATATATTGTCCAGCTCTGCTTTAAGGTTACTGATATGAGGTTATGGTTAGATATAGCCTTCTAGGCAAAATTACACATTTGTTTAGACCCCTTCTGTGTTCCTGATGCTTCCAAAGCATCAGGGGTGGGTGCTTGTACCTTTTTAGTCCACAAGGCTGCAGTGCCGAGAACCCCTATCAAAATATTCCACCAAAAAATGTTTGTTAGGTGTGTTCCTCTGCAAGCATGCCTTTGGTGAGAATGCATAGACATAGGAATAATATAGAAAACATTTACTTTATTCCTGTGTTTATATAACAAAAGGCCCACAGTTTTGGTGGTTCTAATCATGTTCACCATCCTTTGCCATTCAGCGCCTATACTATATTCTAGCCCTTTTCCTCTATGAATTATTTCTTATAGGAACCCACTACAGGTTCTATCTTTCTCCCGTGAACATTGATTATTGGATCTAATTGGTGACATATCTATTTTGCCTTCCTCTTTCTGATTCTAATGAAATAATATTTTTTAAAACATATTTTAAAAGAAAGGTGTTTATAGACCACACAAGGTCAAATAGGATGTATTGTTAAAATCTGTATTATAACTATTATCTTCAGGTTCCATTATGACAAAGGTATAATGTAAGTTGTATTTTGCAAGTCATTATAGCAATGACACATTATTCCATAAATGTCTAAAAAAACAACGTTTCTTAGCACCAAGTGGAAAATATTCTGGAAGTGTGTGTGTGTGTGTGTGTGTGTGTGTTCTTATAGTAGAACCTCCAGTATATTTTGAATAACGCAAGACTTCCCTATGTGCTTATAGGACTATATCCTGATGTGCTATAGGTGATAATGGCTGGGTAAAACAAACTGTAGCTGTTTATTAGGGTGAACAGTAGGGTGAAATACTGTAGCCTACCTCATTATTATTTTGTGTAATTCCTTTTTTTGAGCTTGTAAATGCAACTGGTTGCTTGTTCAAAGAGGCTGCTGCCAAATTACCCGTGTAGTGCTTTTCTTTGGGTTTAATATTCATGGTTGTTACACATGCTTTGGTGGTTTCCGACTTCAATTGTTTGAGTAATGAATAAAAGAAAAATTTGGATTGTAAAAAAATAAACTGCTTGTGTAGGTCAGTGTTCTCTCTTCAGCTCAGCCCTGGCTCTCCTATTTCTCGCCATCCTTCCTCTCTCCTGGGCCTCACTCATTTCTAAGGTGCTATTTATAGTTGCCCTGCTTTTCTCCCTTGCTGTCTCTCTCTCTGTCAGTACATGAAGTATCGCTCACCATTGAGTCTTTAATCACACAAGTACCGGGGCTTAATATAACGTCGCCCACTATTCAGTTTTGACATTAGCTTGGAAAAGGTTTTCTTCCTTTCTTATCAGTAGGCCTCCTGGTCAGATGTGGGGGAAATGCTCTGAAGACAACAATATATACATGGCATATAAACACAAATACAAAAACACATCTATTTCCAACCTACTCCATTATAATTTTGCCTGCTTAAAAATCTTTACCATACTTCTGGTGAATGCATTCCATTAATTATCAAATTGGAATCTTGACCTTTTTGTTTTGATTTGGGTTAAAAAACAATCCCAGTCATTAGGAAATCAGGAATCAGATTGATATGCCTCTGTTATAAACGTAATGGAACGTTTGTTCCAAAATGTTGCACTGAGATCATAGCACTACTAGCACTAGCACCAAGTTACTAAACAGGATGATACCTAGTTAAATAGTAGCCTACTATGAAACCCCTTCAAAATTATCTCTTTTTACATCTACAGTAATACAGTATTTACTATATTTTTAAATAGCTAGTGTAGTACATCATAGCAGTCAGGAAATGTATTTGGGTAAGGTTGGTGATTGTGTGTGTAGGGTGGGTGAGGTTTAACAAGAGAGGAAATGAAAGTGGAAGTCAAGCCAGACTGAATGTGTGTGTCAGTACACGTTGGATCACAGATGGTCATTTAGCCTCCTGAGGAGACCCACTGTGTGTGAGATCGTTTTAGTGGGCTTTGCACCGCACGCCTGCACCATCATGGCTGTCTCCCTGCATGTGTTTGTGTCAGCATGCAGTGCTCATTGACTTACTGCACTGTCATTTTAGGTACAGTGTCAGCACTGATTAATACTCACTGATAGTAGTGCTGAGAATACAAGAAAACACACTCTGAATACACATTTGCCCATATACAAACACACACCTCGCCAATAAGAAGAATATGAATACATGCACACAAATATATTGTAGCAAACTATGCAATTACCTTTTATTTCTCCATCTCTAAATTTTAGATACTTTCATATTGTTGTGGAATTTTATAGGCCTACGGCCTAAGGTTTAGACAGTCAAATGTGGTATTCTTGTCACTCGAAATTCATTATTTGCAACATCACAAAGAGAAAAGAATACAATCTACACATTATCACTACAAATTATTTAATAGCAGTGACTAGCAGTTATGATTGTAATGTACACAAGAGTGCAATTATGTATGCTTCCATATACATATACACGTACATGTGATAGGTGTACTAAAAAAAAATGTACTAAAACAATCAGAAGGTTGATGGTCGCAGGACAGTTATTGAGCAAGGAATTCCCCCTCTTGCTCTTGCTAATATAAAACATATTACATCCCCATCCCCAACAGTTTCTTTCAAAATATTCTATCAAAGATTCAGGATGGTTGTACAAGGCAGCTTCGAAGTAAGAATGTAAATAATTTGTAAAATAGGGTGGTATCTTGTCCTTGTATAACTATGGGTTTACTGTATAAAGTATTCCACCTGTTTCATGTGACAGTGTTTTCAAGTGTTTCCCTGCAAGTCTCTATCTTAGGAAGTTGTTTTTTATATATTGGCAGAGACAGAGAGACACAGTGCTGCAGTGATTCCTCTGCGGACGTAGATGGTGGTGTGAGGGCCTGGGTAACCTCTCAGACACCAAAAGTTTTATATAAGCTGCACTGTATGTCATAAGAAGCTGGTGGGCTTTGGCCTGCAAAAAAACAACAAAACATCAAGTAAGTTCTAAAACCTTTTGGCAGTGACCCCCAAATAGTAGTGTCTCCAAGCTTCTGTGCACGAGAAGCTTCTGTTATTTTTGCTGCTCAAATGTAGCCACACAGGCAAACTTCCTAGTTGTGAATTTTCAAAATTTTGAGTTTGGATGCAGTATACACCCATCATAAAATTAAGTGTTGTCTATATAAGACTCACAGCAGGCACACAATGACTCAGATATTACCCTCATTGGCACGTTCTTAGGAAAGTGTAGTGTAGTGTAAAACTGTCTATTAACTTAACCACTCACACTATGCATAGATTTTATATGGGTCTCCTACCTGAGGAGAACATTTTGTGTCAGGAAGGAGGCTGTAGTTGGTGGTGATTTTAGTGTCCTCACGCTGGCTGGAAGAGGTACTGCGCCCTGCTGGCTCATTCAGTAGTAGTGGCCTCTCTTCTTCTGAACCTCCCTCAACCTCCCCTGGCCTTCCAACCTCCGGGTCGTCAGCCATCACCTCAGACGTCAGGACGAGATGGGACATTCTTGTCCTCAATTTCTTCTGTGGAAACAAAAGAAGTGACCATTTAATTACCCTCAAATGGTTCAAAGATGGTATATGCATGTCTCTTGTGAAATATAAAATCATTAGTCAGAGAGTTACATTATCTCTGGAAATAAGGGCCAGTACATAGAATTATTTATTTCTAGGGAACAACAACAGGAAGGAAAAGTAAAAATCACTAAAGCTGGAGTACAGCAAACAAAGCAACAGATGGAGTCTACTCACTCACCTGCATTTCATTTGTGACATAGCTCCTCTCCTCTAGAATTTCAGTCAGTGTCTTTAAACAATGATCCATGTCCCAGTACACACAAAACAACTAGCAGACGATAAGAGATATATAGAGAGAGATGGTAGATTAAAAATTGACATACAGTAGATGGATAGTGAGAGAAAGAAAGAGACATAGCGAGAGATGGGTAGAAAGATCTGGTCTTTCAGGTTCTGGTCTACTGACCAGAACCTGACTTCCCGGCCTTCCTCCTCTCATGCTCTCGCGCACTCCAAGACCTAACTACATCGCCTCTGCGTTCTGGACCTCACCTGGACCTGTTCCCACAAGGAGACCTGGTTCCTGTTGTTTCTGTTGTCTTGTGGATTAAACCTGTTTTCACATCCAAACCTGCCGGTCTGTCTGCATTTGGGTTCGGTCCCTGTCATGCTTGTAACACTAACTTTTGATGTGATTGATGACATTGTGCAGAAAAAGGCACCCCTTTTCTCAGAGCAGCCGTTGAAATGGGTTTTTAGCCATAACAGTAGAACACAGTGCTGCAAGAAGTACCTGGAGGGTTCCGGTGCAGTTCTGAACCCAATCAGCCACACCCACCAACAGTTTGTGTCTAGCCATCCTCTCGTTGACCTGGATTAGCCGAACATCTACATTCATGTTGATCTGTTCAGAAAAAGCGACGAGCACATTATTTATATAGAAATGTTCAACCTACAAGTTATCAACCTGTAGATGATGCTGTCCCTGCAGTGATTTTATTGTTTGGTTACGCTTTGATACTAAATTCATAGCAAAACCTTTTTATGGTAAAATATTTTTGTTAGTATTGTAATTAGTCTTCTCAAACTCCAGTGTAGGTGGGAGCGTAACAAGCCACAGACATGCAGGATCAGCACAAAGCGATCTATCTACCTATCTGCCTTTACCAACATGAAAACTAACAATGACCCACACTGGGACATCCCAAACCCCGGTAATCATAGCCTCCCCACAGGTGTAACACATATCATGATGTAATTAAGTCCAGGTGTGAGCGGCAGGGGAGTGCTGGACGGAGCCCCCGAGCGTTACAGATATGCAGCTACAGTATGGGTCAGAAATACCAATACTGTATCTGCATATCCAAGGGAAGTACTGTGGCAGAAATTGTACTGACACTGTGTAGTTCATGAATGCAGTAACTACTCTCTGCATCGATGAAGCTATACACGAGCTCAAGTGATTTCTGGAACTACAATGAATACAAACATGTAAATAATCAAAAAGCTATGCTTAAAGTCAAAGTCCTGTTGCCAGAGTGGTCCCCAATTTGCCATGTTAAGCTGCTGACACAGAGGTCTTACCTGTTTGTTACTGTGATTGAGTACAAAGATGATAGCGGTGGTTAGGAAGGTGGAGACCAGGCTGACGGAGAGACAGAGGACCCAGTAGTCTGTGACGGTCAAATAGAGGTGGAGGGTGGAAAAAACAGCACACCAGATCACCACATACAACACCTGGAGCAGACAACATATAGTATAGAGAAAAAATACATATAGAATAGAATAACACAAAAACAAATCCGTTCATTAGTGCTTTCAAAATCTCTTTATGAAGTGATTTAATGTGGTGTTGGTGTGTTCGTGTGCATGCATTAACAATAAAGCTTTATAGTTGAATAATTCACAATATTTGTATTTCTTTTGACTAAGTAGAGTGAAATCATGACATGAAAGACACATTAGGAATTGTTGGACACTTATCAATAATTATAGGCCTCATTCTTCTTTCCCCTAATATAATTCAGCGTATTTAAATTTGCATCAAAGACATGTGAGAGAGAGTTGTCTGCTCTAAGTGGACATAAAATATATAAGCCAAAAGAAAGAAAGGATCAAACAGATCAAATTGAAATACTAGAATTGCACTTGTCTGTGCCATTAGTTGTGGTTACATCAGGTAATTCTATTTAGACTGGCTATTCAAATAATAGTGTGTATGATTGGGTGGGGTATTAATAGCAAAATGGCAACTGCCTGTGCTTTGAATACTTTGAATACTCGGAAATTAAATTTGAACATAAAATATATGAGACATTAAATGAGTTATGAAACGTTTTATACACAGGGATAGACCTTAGAATAATAATATTTAATAACTTTTAAACAATGGGCGGAGCATACCGGAGCCATGATTAAATGGAAGAGTGCAGAGTTGAAGATGATGTATCTGCGGACAGAGGGAATGTCCAGTGCTGTCTTTAGCGGTTCCTCAAAATCTCTGATAGGAATCTAATACAGCCAAAACAAAATAAAAATAATTCAACCACAATTAATCTTGGGTAACTGCTCTCTCTCAAATAACATTGAGAGAGAGCTGGAATTTTAATTGGAATGGAAAGTATAATTATATTTATTGTAATTAAAATATATATTCCACTTGAAGAAATGTATTACATTTAAAAATAGACATGTATACTGAATATACTGTATACTAAATATATTTGAAGAAAAATAATTATATCTTTATATGTAGAAACAAACACACAATCTCAGTCACAATCACTAAGGGAATTCAGGGATATCAAGTGTATTTTGTGTGCTACAAAATCTTGAAACAAACTTAATTCCTTTTATTTTGTAGTGGATGCAGCCGCTCTCTACCCCTCCCCCGCTCTAAGGAGATAACAAAATGTGGTGCAACATGGTGTACCAGGACACCTTAACATCCTGTGCCAGCACCCCCTCTTTTCTAGCCAACATTCCACAGATAAAAGGTCACCTCCCCTCAACAGGACACACACACCATTGGAAAACAGTGTATTCTGTTTTAAATAAAAATATATAAAAGATTAAAAGATGAATGAACTGGACATCCAGCAATGTTTGCCTTTTTGTTTTTCCTGTGGACCTTGGGTGTGAAACTTTTTGTGAATTGACACTATAATAAATACATTATAAGGACATTATGATATATTGATGTGTTAACGTGCCTATAAACATGTTATGTTTGACCTTTATGAATAGCTAATTGTCCTCCTCCTCCCCATTCTACCTCGCCGGTGAACTAACCACTGGCCTGCAGCCTTCCATACTTTCCACGCACCCCAGCTACACACCGCCTTCCATTCATCAATCACTCTCATTCCTTCATTGCACCTGTTCTGGGGGTATAAGTGGGTTTGTTTGGGGAATGGGGTTGGTTGCTGATTGTGGTTTGTCATAACGTAATGTTGTGGAGGTGTGGGCATGGTTTAGCACTGACTGTGTGGGAGGGAGTGTCAGGAGGTGTGGTTCACGGGTCTCGGGATGGGAGACAGGTGTGGGCAATACACTAATCATCTGTGTCCATAGTAAAAGGCGCGTGGGAGCAGAGCTGAGGGAGAGCCGGGAGCAGAGGGGCAGGAGTCAGACCGCACGACGCGTCACTAGCGATACACTGCTCTGATAATGTGTGAATAAACCGTGCATGGCACGACGTTAACCGGCAACTCTGTATGTGCGGTTATGCTGTACTTGTTCACCACATCTGTATATAGAATATTGTGGGGGTTTTTGTGTGTTGTTTATTGCTATATCACTTCTCTGTGCTCGTTTGTTTGTTTGTGTTGTTTGCACCTGTACTCAGCCCACCATATTGTTTTAATGTTACAGAATTTCCTTGAATTGCAATTCTACACTGTTTGCTCAATTCATATTCATTAATTGGATTGAAAGAGGCACAACCCTGGTTTGTGACAGTGAATGATGACCGCTCCCCGGTCTAGCTCGCCGGTGTACTAATCCACCAGCCGTCGGTCGTCCCCTTCCCCAACGCACCCTACCGCTCTACACACCTGTCACCCATCCCCTCATCAACCCTCTAAGCGGCTATATACGCAGGAGGGTGGATGAGGGGAGTTGTCGTTTATCATTTGATTGTCATGTGTATGTCTCTGTCACACTGCTCTTGTGTTTTGTGTTTTGTGTGTTTAATACATTTTACGACGCTCGTAGCATTAAATTGAAGTTCGGTGTCTGCGTCTACAATAGGCCTACTGTGTGTTTTGCTTATGTTTAGTACTACATACAATATGACAAACAGTACAGTGTGTCACACATAGGCCTACATACTATCTTTTATCATACAAAACATAAACTGAACTAGCATGTGCAAAATAGTATAGTGCTAAAGTATAATGCTAATCATGTAAGTAGACAAAATGTGATATGAAATCACTGTAGGCTAATGTTAAATATAATTGCCTTTATTTGTGTTACCTGAAAGCCGTTCCTCTCCAGCGTTGCCCGACAGAGGTGCAGATCAAAGCTAGGGTTTAGTATGGAGGAGCTGGGCACTGCTAGCACACACTGACCTGTTTTAGAGAGGGGGCAAATCCATTTTATTATTACTTATATTTTATTTTACTCAAGTATCAGCTCATGTGTTTTAATGCAACAATATTGTCTTTGTCTAGTGTAAACCTGATATGAGGTCCATAGAGAGTGACAGAGACAGAAAAGCCAAGTAGTTACAGTAAGTATTCTAAGAAGCTAAGGCTACAGGTGCTGCAAGAGCTGTGGTCTTGCCAAAGCAGCTTTCTAATGAACACTGAGCTCCTACGAGAGCTATAGTGATAGGAGAGAGTGGCTCGCAGGAGCCAGCCTGGACGTTTAAAATAGTAGTTGAGGAAGTTCGACAGGAATAAAAACAGGCAGTAAAAAGCAAAAACAAAATTGCTACAAACTCTAGACAAGGAGGGTGTTGGCAAAAATATGGAAGGAAGTGAGTCTTGTACATGTACTGTATATGTGTGTTAGGCATTTTACTGACACCAGGTAGACTCATTTTTGATCATCATTGGAAATTAAGTAAGTTGTAAGAATGTTTGAAGAAGATTAACATGGACATCTACGAACTTTCAGATGAAAGTACTGTATATCCAAATACCTTCTTCCTTCTTCCATCTATGAACTGGGAAACATACTGTATATGCACACCATTTGACATTGTCTGATGCACTGAGACTGTGGATACTTTTTATTACTTTATAACTACATTTGATTTATTTTTATATTATAGTGTGTGCTGCTTATGACATGTAGTTGACCCCTTGTCAGGTTTCTGCCCTGGGACTGTTCTGTGTATGTGTTCACATGTGCTAGAACCACTCCCTGCTGTCCCTTCCTCTCAAAGCTGAAAGCTATATTCTACTCCTCCCCCTTTTTCACCTGTGGCTCATCACAAATCATTGACTGGCTTTATTTAGCCTCTCGGTTTCCTTCAGTCTATGTCAGATTGTTCCAGAACTTTGCCTGGCTACTGGGCGGGGGCTACTTTTTATTACTATATTACTACATTTTATATCATAGTGTGTGCTTATGACATTGTATATGTAGTCGACCCTTTGTCAGCCTGTTAAGTGTTTTGACTTTGGAATTTTGCTTACTGAGTTGGATTTCTTCCTTGTGAACTGCCCTTTTTGGATTGGCCCCTGCCTGTTTTATTTTTTGAGTTTGGACTGTGGTTTGGTCTGTCTGGTGAGAGAAATAAACTGTTTTTGAATTTACATCTGCAATTGGGTCTAGTCAATACATTATCCTGACACCCTTGCCTTGTTTTGAGAATTCCATTGTCCAGAGTGACCCTCTATTATACTATGCATTGGACAATAAACACAAAGTCAATAAAGACTTTGAAAGGAATAATTTCAAACAAGCTTTGGTTTACAAGGAAAACCTGGATCAACAAATGCTCATCTTATGTTGCTATAGAACAACTGAGAAACTAAAGCGATACTAAACCTTGGTTAAACCCTTGACTCTGTAGTTTCCTTACCTCAATATTATGTTCATGAATACAACTGATTTGGCCTAACCCTGACCCTAACCCTAACCCTATCAACTGTGTATGAGGGGGATCAATAGGAATATCTAGTCTAAAACATTGCTAAGTGCTTTTAAATTGTTTGCAGTGATGTATGTACAGCCATGTAAATTAGATCCATATCTTTTTTATTATTGATGGCATCTATAGTGTTCATCTTGTACAGACATATATTTTATTTAAATATGCTTGTTGAATTCTGATTTTGAATTTGATCCAATTCCTTCAAAAGTATAATATTTTGACTTGCTTGATAAAGGCCTGTCTATACTAGGCCTATCTATGTGTATACAATACATTTTTCAAATAAAGATGAAAAATGGTACTATTACCATTGGACCATAGGGGTCCGTTGTTGGTCTGCGACAAAGGATAGACTTGTCTGGGATGAATGTCAACTTGATTCTCTTCTGAACTGTTTCCATTCTTATCCTCCATACTCTCAAAGTGATTTGACCCTGTTGGAGGAAAGATCAAAACCAACATCACTTTGTTTACAATATACTATGTATTTCCATGTAGCAACAAACAATGGCACGCTCTAATTTCTGTAGATTTCCACTCTTTAATGACTGCAACAAAACAATTTCCTCACTTGGATGAATAAAGTATAATTGACTCTAATCCAGTCAAATCTAAAGGGTCAAAAATGTCAGTTTAAAAGGAAAACTATGTGTCCAACATTTGTGTCCAGAATTTCCCTTGTGGTTAAAACCACCATTACAAAAAGGCAGTTTTAGTATAAAACCATTCTCTACCTCAGTAGTGTTTTAAACAGAAACTGAGCTGGGGCAGAAATTTTGGATTTTAGGAGTGCTAAAACACAATCTAGGAATCCACCAAGTCAGAATGATCAAATCTGGAAGTTTTGGAGATGATTCTTTAAAGAAGTTAGTCATGCTTGAGACCAAGTTGTTGATACCCACCCCATAAAAAAATTTAACTAGCATGTCCTGGCCAAGTAAGCAAACAAACCAAGTTCTGAGGAAAAATGCCTATCACCCATTTTTGCATCACTTAATCTGAAAGCCCCAAAATGGCAGGCAACCCAAACTGTTTCTGTTAAGAGAGGATAAGACATATGTATGATTATGAAATGTTTACTGCACCTTAAGAGGGGCCTTCTTGGTGTATCGTACAGTGCAGACTTCTCCTGCAGCCTTCAACAGCCCAGTGCCTTAAAAATAAATAGGAAACAGAAAAAAGGGCACTGAACCATTCTAGTCATCCCTCCATCTCATACTGTCACCCGCCTGCCAGAGAAGGAGTCACATTTTAGGACAGCAGTGTGACAAATCTGTCTTCAGCAATGATTCCTCTACTCCCCCACTCACTCATGCCTTCTGTTTCTCTGGTTACAGTTTTTGTGTCCTTATACTCACTTCACTCTCACTTCCTGTTTGTAAATAAAACAATCTTGGTCTCATCTTGTCAGTGGCAGGCAGAATAGACCACACCTCCACATACAAAAATGTATGCCTGCGCATACACACCAGGAACTTAATAGTGCCAAAAACAGGAAATGACTCTTAAAAAAAGCTCCAATGAAGCTTATCAACTTTATTGATCTCAACTCTCTAACTGAAGCCTCTTGTATTTTTTGTATTAACATCTTTTGACAGTCTGAGGCACTTTGTGACACATCGGTTTTGTTAATGTCACAATAGCAATTCGATTTCAAAGCTACACAGGATAACTTTACATACCGGTATTTTGTATCTGGTCAGGAAACGCAACTGCACTGCTTGTTTTGTCAGTAGTGGCAATGCACTAAACAGCTCTTTCTATGTGTCAGTTTCTATTTCCCAGTTTTGTACACTAACATAAAATATAAGTAAACCCAAGATGTCTCATGTTATGCTGTTTGCAGCCTAGGGAAGACCAATTACAATACAAGTAGCAATCAAAATGTAATATTTTCCCATTAAAAATTTAAGATTTAACACATTTACATATATATCTGTTTTATGGATTAACAAACTCACTGTACAGCCAATTTCTGAAAAAGAAGAATTTTAAAAAGTACTTTTTCTAAAATAACACATTATTAGGGAAACACTAAAGATTACCTGCACTCTGGATGAAAGTCCATCAAATTCCAATTTACTTAAATAGCCTTGTAAAACGTGTTACTCTTGATGGAAATGTTTATTTTTTCACTAAGATCTGTCATCGTTTTTGCTTACTGCTCCCTCTTTCTCTTTCTCTTCTTTTTATGGCATGTGACTAAGATCATCCAAGCCACATGACTGGTGGAATGCAGTCTATGATTCTCGGCTAGGCCAGGAGTGTCAGTCACCTAAAAACAGATATCATTGAAATGCATAGCCCCATAATGACTACGCATTCATAAATTGTGGGTATTTTGAGTATTAGTAGAACAAAATATACAACCTCATATAACCATTTATGAGATAATGCTATTGTAATTGCATTCTGTAAACACAAACCAGAAATAACCATACCTGGTTTGTTGTTGCCACACTAATATGCAGTCCCAGCCATAGCCACCCACACGTACATTTATATACCATACAATAATAATAACAATTAACATTGTTTTGGCATAAAATTAACATGTGAGATTACAGTATAAGTATTAAAAAATGGAGGCGCGCCCTCTTGTGGAAAATGGGGATCAGTGTAGTCAGAATGTGTTTTGTACGACGGAGTATTAGGACCACATTACAGGAAAGAAAATTCTGAGATTTCGAGAATAAAGTCGTAATATTAGGCTACATTTAATTTTAGAGGGAAAATATCAGAAGAGCAGCGTGTCGCATGTGTTAAAATAACGGACGTGGAGCGTCTTGTGAAATTGTAGCTCGTTAAGGCTATAGGTTTCACAAATAACCAAAAAATCTTTCGGCACATCAGCACCACATCATCATATATATACGATATAGGCCTATATACGTTATATATATAACGTATAACGTATAAAC